>JABXWE010005941.1:0-48176 GCA_014611495.1 Limonius californicus | reverse complement strand
GGGTACTGTAAATCCATTCCCCATTTTCAAGATTTCCATTGCGAAAATAAGATTCAACGATGAATCGCTTATGTATTTCTGTAAACACCATTATTAAATTAAATCTGATTAAAACTGACATTTACTTGTCATAAAATCATCAAAGACCGACGTATTGAAGTACAAAGCCACCCTTTATCTAAAATTTTTTTGTACATATGGTATGATGCCGCATATAAGAATTTTATGGATTGGCAGTCAAGGCAAAAAACCACTTCTTTTTCTGAAAATGTATTACTCGTGTATTTTGCTGAATTAAACAAGAACTACAAGTCATCCTCACTATGGGCTTTCTACTCGATGCTTAAAAGTACCTTGAATATTCACCATAACATCCATCTGGAAAATTATATGAAGCTGCAAGCGTTCCTAAAACGCCAGTCCGAAGGCCATCAACCAAAAAAAGCCAAGACTTTCACCGGAGGAACTGAATAAATTTCTTAACAAAGCACCGATCATCCATTTCTTCTGACCAAAGTAAGTCATCAAAAACGAAATTTTAAACTATTTCATTACCGTTTTGCACAGGTTGCATTAATCATGGGTTTAATGGGAGCCTGCCGCACGAACGAGTTACATTCCATGAAAATTGAAGATATAGAAGATTACAACGGAGCTTTTATAGTCAATATACCTGTCACCAAAACAAAGACATCTAGATCGTTTACCGTGTCAGGTGAATTTTACGAAATTTGTAAAAAATATCTTTCACTGCGACCACCTCATGCCACATCAAACTCTTTATTTTTAAATTACCAGAATGGTAAATGCACCATACAAAAAGTTGGCATAAATAAGTTGGCTGCTATGGGCAAACAAATTGCTATGTTTCTACAACTGAAAGATCCTGAACTTTACACGGGTCATTCATTTCGTCGATCATCGGCAACAATTTCTGTGAGCGGGGGTGGTGACGTCACAGCTGTAAAAAAACTAGGAGGGTGGAAATCAACCGCAGTTGCCGAAGGTTACATCGACGCGACAACATAAATAACAAGTTAGACCGAGGAAGAAAAATTGTGAAAGTAATTAACAAGAATAACTGTACCATACAAAGTGTTAACAATATTACAAGTACAACTACCACAGGAAGTACTACTTATAATATGACGGGTGAGCACGTGAAAAGAAAAGGTACCATGGGAAGGCCCATCACATGTGAATTATTTGAAATCAAGTACGACGTTAAAGTTACAATATGAAAATTAAAAGAACTAATAAATAAAACCTTGTAGTTGTTTATTGTATTTAATTTTGTATAAAAACTTTAATTTATATGTTTTTGTTAAGGGAAAGCACAGATAGTTGTGGTTTGACTTTGATAATTGAAATGGTAATTTGAATTTCCCTATGTTTTCTTTTGTTGCACATCTTTGTTGCCAGCCAGAAAAGTTATATAGAACGACCAATTGTAGCAGCTTCCCTGAGATCAACTTAATTGGTTTGTGAAAATATTTGACTTGTGTTGGTTAAAAAATTTATTAGTTTGTGTATATGTTTAACATCTTTAAAGGAAAGGATATCTTGTTTAAGAGTTTAATTTGTTTATGACGCCCAACATAATAAGTTTAACCAGACACAATTTCGTTTACTGTATTACAATTTCATATGCTGTATTTAATTTATTTAAAACCTCATGGTATTATAATATCATAATAAGAGAAGATTTTGCTTAAAAGTTATATTAATACTGGCCGTTCATAGGTGCACCCTAAAAGACAAAGTTATTTCTGAACGACCTTGTATGTAATACGACATAACACTATTCCATAATGAATCAAAGTAAAAGCAAACTTTATGTATTCGACAGCGACCAGTGACTATTCCTAACTGTATTATACCGAGTTATGTAAAATGACTAGATTTACTTCCACACATATTCAATTTAGTTTGAAAGGGGGTAAATTCCTTTGCGAATATTCTCCTCTACTTTAATGAGCGTTAGTAATACAAATAAATGGAATTTTTAATTGCGTTGTGTCAATTTAGCATAGCTGGTTGGTAATTTCTTTCTCGTTTACGTTTGAAATAATATTAAGTTTCCAGTACAGTTAATAAAATCGAGTTATCCAGTTAGTTGTTTTGCAAATTGAACATTAATTACTTGAGCCTAAAAAGTTCAATCTGCAGAATCATGTTTCGCGTGTATTTTATATCATAGCTTGACACACTTCAGTATCACTACAGTTTTATGTCATGCTATAATGCAATGTAGAGAGTCAATGTCAATTTGATGTAACATTTTTCTAGGAAATATTCCATTTGGGATATTAAATTTTTGCATCGCAACGACTATTTTTTCGACCGTTTTCAGATAATCTAAATTCAACCTTTTCTCTGGCGAATATTAGCTTAACTTATTGGACTACATTAAGATATTCATCTTTTTCTTGAATTGACCATCTCGTAATTGGAGATTGGTAATCAAATCACTAGGTAAGGATTGTACACGCTAAAATATATTGCAAACTTTAAGCATACACTTCGGATTCTGCAAATGAATGGGAACCAGGGCGGCCATTGTCTGCTGTTAACATCATAAATCAGAGATGGCTAGATATACGCTTGCTTCATAGATTATGGCAGAGGGTTAACATAAATTATCTTGACATAGAAATAATATCCAATCTTTACTTGGGACAAACTGCAAAAGTAAAAGTTGACAGTACCATCTCTGAGGAAATAGTCTGCAAGAAGGCTTTACGCAACATATACTATGAGTGTATATTTCGAGAAGCATTGGAAGATGAGTTTGCGGAATTAGTATTTAACGGGAGACGCACCAACATCAGATACGCTAACACCATTTTGATCGCAAGCAACCCAGAAGACCTCCATAGATTGGTAAATAGACTAACATAGGCAAGCTTAGCATAAATATCAACAAATCAAGAATGTTAGTAATATTCAAAAGCAATATCAATGAAAGTCTACCAGTTTCAGATGATAAGACTGCTGAGTAGGTTTGGCAGTATTTAATACTTCGGTACGATAATAATTGAAAACGTCACACACACTGACGAGATTCTAGCAAGACTCGAGGAAGCAAGAGTGGCATTTCCTAAAATAAAAAAAATTTTCACAGTCGAGGACCTATCGTTAGCCGATAGAACAAGAATGTTTCAATGTTACGAATTCCCGGTACTCCTGTACGGTCTAGAAGGTTGGATATTAAATAAGGAAACCTCAAAATGATTAAAATCCTTCGAGTTGTGGGTATACAAACGTCTTCCGGAAGCCTCTTTAGCGGGCCGCATTACAAACCAGCAAGTATTAAACAAAATGGATAAAGAACTGGAAATTATATTCACTATTCAAAAAGAAAAGTAGTTTTACTGGGGTACGTCTCGTGTAGTACAAAATACGAACTGTTGCAACTCATCATACAGAGTAAGACTATAGAACGACGAAACGTCGGGAAATTTATGGCGAAATAATTCTAGGAGACTGGTTTGATCTGATCGGCGGCCTCCAAAGGAGACGCTGGAAACAACAAAAGTAATCAACATTTATGATTATTCTAAAGGTAACCATTTGGATCTCTAATACAATAATTTCTCGTTGTCCTTTGCGTCCTCAAGTCATTGACCACAAATGCAGTAGCTCATCCACCTTCGAGACCAATGTCTTAATCCCAGAACAAGAATATTCTCTTGCATGTGCTAGCACCTCCACCCAAAGTTGTTAGACGCCAAATAAAGACATCTTATACCGGTAGTCTTTATTCACAATGTCTCATATAACCCTAGTATGCGACAAAGTAGTAGTGATAATGATTCACCTCAGTGGAAGTAGTCTAAAATATTCGTATCGCTCGTCAGACTAAACAAATCCTGACACGAAATATTACTGATGAATGTTATTAATAAACAAATTTCTATATTGCAGACTTTAAATTGTATTGTTTTCATAATAAGATGTAACTACTCACATACAACGTTAAATCTAATACTTGGGTAGTCCAAGAAGTTCGTGCCACCGTTTATTAAGGGATACCTTGTTTTAACTAGAATTACCTGTCACTCATACATATATGCACACGATTTTATAGCTGTTCTTTTCTCCTGCCAGAATCACTATTTAATTTGTCATTTGTGTTTCTTAAAAATTGATTGTAATACCCAAGTTTCTGGAGCTTTAGGTCGACGAAAGCCAACATCTCCAACTTGTCCTTGTCTACGACTTTAATCGTGGCTGTAGTGATATGCAAGCCTCTCGAAATATTAGTGCTGCCTGCGGAGAAGGTTTTAGTGGCGACAGTACCCGAAAATGATTTGTCCGCGTCAAAGGAGGCGATTTTGGCCTGAGTACTTGTTCTGGGTGCCGAGTGGATTTTGATGAAAATCGCTTGGAACCGTTTTAACGACTACTAAACGTCGGAATTGGCTGAGCAACTTCAAACAGTGCAATAGTGAAATGGGTAAAGTCTAAAATCGTGGTGCATGGGTTCCGCCTGAACTTAATGAGAATAACAAAACTCAACGGGCCTTTGCATGCCCTTCTTTGCTTGGTTGACAGTGCCGCCACTGTCGTCCAATATCAACCGTTTCTTTCTTTGTATGTGACAGTCGAAAAAAGGTAGTGCCTTTATGTCAGCATGAAGCAGCGAAAAAGAAGGACAGGCAATGGGCAGCAACCAAGCGTGCGCGTTAAGCAAATCTTCATCCTAGCAAGAAAAGCTATAGCTGTGGTTGGGAACCGAAGGAAATGCTTGATATGAATCAGATGATCACAGCTGACTTCTAGTACAACAAACTTAGCCCGCGGTAGGAGCAGTACGCGAAAACCGCCCAAATCGCCTATATAAGACAAAATGGAACCTTTAACGTTTCTGAAGGGTCGCCCGCAGTGTTTACGCGTTCGGGAATGCTTTTCCCAGCCGTACACACACAGGTCTGTCGTACCCCAAGGATCCATCCTCTCTCCGCACCTCTTAATTTTTTTCCGTTATGACATCCCATCTCCCTTCAACCCGGCGATGCTGCTAGTCCAATAAGCGGACGACACTGCCCTCTGGCCTGCAACCTCCAGTTCCCGATCCTCCCGCCTAACTCAGCAGAACTCTTCAGAATCGAACTCTGGTTCAGACAATGGAGGGTCCGCCCCAATCTTTCCAAAACCCAAACCATCCTATTCCAATACCCACACTCCAAATCACCCCGACAATATCCCCGCCACGTTCAGCTGGACCTATGGGGCACCCGATTGCGCCTCGCTTCCACCTTGGCGTGATCTTCTCCAAAACTCCAACCTGGTCCGCGGAAGTTAGAAGGTGTCTCGATTGCTTTCAGCAGCAAAGCGGACTCCTATCCAGACTCTGTGGCGGTTGTCCCGGTTGCCACTTCCATAACCTTCTCCACACCTACAAAACCTTTACCAGTAATTGACTATCGTTTCTCATGTTTCAGTAACGTCACACCGACCCACATCACGGGTTCCGGACTAAGGAGAGGGCCATCGCGAGGAGCATGCTGCGCTTAGACCGATTCCATCCTTCGGAGGAAATTTGTCACCTGGCCGGCATTCCTCTAATCGACGGCCGCCTCGCCACACTTCGGAACCGGTATGTGATGAGGACGATCAAACAAAACCCCGAGGAAGCCATGAGCACGCTAAGGACCCGGATCATCCCCCGCAAAAAGCCCAAGAAGAAGTTCAGGCACCAGTGCACACCTGCAATTTTTTATGGCGAAGCACCCGCCCTACCCGAAGAGCTACAAGACAACCTGGTGGACACTCCACTATGCTACCGATAATTTTAACTTTAAATTTTTAACTATTGATTTTTAACATAGACATTTCTGTCGTGTAATTATTTAGTTTTTGTTTCTTTTTTTTAACCAAATGTATCAAATAGGACCGACTGAAGAGGAGGAAACTCCTAAACAGCCATTGAGATGTATTTATATAGTTAGGCTTACTTATAAGTTGACTTGTATTTATTATATCTCAATATACCGTGAAAATTGAAAATTGGACTTCATTGTTTCAACGAGGTCAGTCCATCGCGGCTGGTTTATCGTAGCCGTTACATCGGCGGCCATTTCATCGCTGGACGTTTCAGGGCCAGGTCGGTTCATCGCCGCGCCGGACAAAAACTAAAAGCTGTTCAGTTATATAAATTTTTTGTAAATGTAGTTTAGTGAAATAAAATACCAATGCCTTAGAAATATTATTATTTATTGTCAATAAAAGAAAAATTAGTATACACATATAATAATACATTTAAAATTGATAATTATGCGCTAAACCATGTAAATATTTCAATTTATTTATATTATTATAATCCGTAACAATTCTTAAGATCGTTCATCAGCCTGGAGATATTTTCTTAATTTAGCAGGTGGTTGATTCCCGTCGATAAGTTGTTCATAGTTTACGTCGCAGCCCTTTTGCACTTTCCGCAGCTCATCAATCAATTTCCAAATACTTAGATGATCAACTCCCAACTCTGTTTGCAATAGCCGTTAAGGAACATCCGCTCGATTGTTGGTGGGATCTTCTAAAATCTTCTAAAATACGATCGTATAAATTTCTCACGAGAACACAGCAGGGCGTCTTCCATTGCCACGTCTATTTGGACGCCCTATATAATTATCTTCTAAGCAATTCGGCAATGGTTGTAGTTCTTTTGGCAACTTGTTTGAAAGTGCATCCACGCATTCACCTAAATCGGCAACGGGAACGTAAGCTAATGTTATTGCTATTGCTATTTTCGCTTCTATTGCAAAGTCTGGCTCATTATTATAACGCACTGTAAATCCCATTTTACTCAATTGCTTCTTTATATTTTTCACTAAATGGAAGAAGCAACTTCTAACACTCACATCGGGAAACACTCATTCATTGCAATAATAGTTGCTTGCTCAAAATCACAATTATGGACCTTTGACTTAAATTCGATGCCGTGCCGTGCCGCTTTGCCATAACCATATAAACTTGAGCAAAAAACCTCTGTGAAATTGAAAATATCCCATCGATTCTCATTATAGATTATACCAAGAAGAATGGAATGTAACTTAACTTAACTTATGGAGTTTTAAGAATTGTTGTCTAAATTGATATTTAACTAAACAAAGAAATTTTGATTTACCGATGTAAAACCCGCGTTGAATCGGCCCGAAGATGAAACGGCCGACGCTGAACCGACCTGGCGATGGAACGGCCACGCTGAAACGTCATAGACCAGATATAAGATATTCTTGCGTCACTACAACGCTCACCCTTACGTAGTAAATCTCATAAAAATGGAAATTGTGGAGCTCAGTTTTGAGATTCTTTCGCATCAGTGGTAATTTCTAGACCACACACTATCTGATTACCATCTTGTCAGCTCATTGTCATGTGATCCTCGTGAAGTTACATTCAATGATGATGAAGAGTTGCGGAACTGATCAGAAAATTATTTTCCTTCGAAAGATTAGGCTTTTGCCAACGTGGAATCGAGAAACTGCAGGATTTATTAAAGGCAATAGTTAATAACAAAAGATTATACATAATTGATTGGTGGTAATTGAATAATGTTGAATAAATAAAAATTTTATGCCCACAGAAACGGAGCAAAGTTAGTAAACAACCAACATTTCGAGGCCGCTCAGGAAACGATTAGTAATTGAAAATCCTGAATCGAACCTGTTATTCATTTTCCAGTCAAAACATACCTTGAAAGAGCGAAAAGATCATTTTTAGCCTTTATTGTATAAGAGAAGTTATTATTAACTTTTTTTTGTGGGTCTACTTTTTATATACACAGTGGATTTCATTTCGACGAGAAGAAATGTTTTCAAGTCATCTGTATTATGATAACCGCAATTAATGTTTTTTTCATGTACGCGACAGAAGTCCTTCACAAATAATGGCAAACGTAGGACTACAAATTTTCGGAAACCATGGAAACTGATATTCAGAACGAGGTTAATATGAATTACATTGCAAATACAGTTTTCATTGGTGTAGACTTGTAAAAAAGCGAGAACCTTGGATTGACGAATTTGGTTTGATGAAATACCATACCAATTGAGTTACAGGAGTAGTATACAATATGCTTATATAATTACTGCTTCTGTATTTAATGAACAATAACTTTGAAATTTAGAGCCTTTCCAGAACTCCAGATCAATTAAATTGGAGAGATTAATTGAAATATCATTTTTTCAAAGTAATCTAGCGATTACACGCAAACGGAAAAGCTAAACTGAGTTGTTGATTACTAATAATAACTTCAATAACTTTTTAAATTTTGTACTAAAAAAATATTTAGGTACTTGTGTGCCTTAAATACAGTAGCGCGGGTAAGTGAAAGATAGTTCAACTAAATTAAAGAGTTTCATATATGGGATTTAAAATTTCACAACTGTGTGTGGTAAGTTAATGTTTCCGTAGTAACGTAAAATGTATGGTACTTGTGATGACCCAACCTAAGTAGCTGTCGAATCTTGCTACGTTCTGTATTTGGGTCTTTAACTTATCAATGCAGTCTCTTCCCGCCTCTATTACCATATATTTTGTCATGGTTTGGTTTACACCTAGCTGCTTTCCCGTTACTGAATTAACTAATCTAAAAATGACACGGACTAATTCTTTTATGGTTCTCGTTATTAGAAGACGTCCTCTGTGAGCATGATATATTGGTCTTTCTCATAAATATAGTTGCATATATCTCACCCTCCCGTTTTATAGAGGTCCGGAAATTGGTGGGACGACGAAGAATATCATGGAAGAAGAACGGTTTTGTTACAGATTTCTTCAATTACTCTGTACAGTTGCCTCAGAAATAAGAGTTGCCATAATGATAGCTAACCTCCGCAAAGAGATGGAACTTTAAAGAGAAGAGCACAATGTTGAATAAAATTAACGATAGATGGTCTCCTTGGCATCTATTCACTGGAAGGCTATCTGATGTTAGCCTATTCAGCATCACCTTATTTATAGTATTCATCAAAGCCATTCGAGTAAAGTTTAGTAATTTTCAGGTAATCTAAAGGTCATCATTGTTGTATGTGGTTTATCTCTCCTGATTCCGTCATACGACCGCGTGATATCAATGGGGATAGTATACAAGGTGGAACAATGAAAACGAATCAGACCCTATTTTCCATATATATCGTAATTTTTTAAAAAATCGCTCAGACCCATCAATTTTTGTTTTGAGGGGAAACTTTTTGCGTTAATTTCAACATTGTCACTTCAATCTCCCAGGAGTGGTGCATTTCACCTCTAAAATTTTAAATGGGAAAAGGAATCAAGTAATACATAATTTATTTTAAAGCACATTAAATTCTCGTTTTAACGCTTACAAGTGGTAACCAACGTCTGAACAAGGAGAAGGCATACGAGAAGAAGAAGGTTTTAAATTCGGATCAATAGTTTTCGAGAAAATGCTTTTTAAAGATGGTAACCCGCCACAAACCAATAATTCATGATTTTTTACTTTTACTATAATTTACACCAGCAATGTTTTATTGATTACCTATCTACCTGTTCACGGAGTATCCATGGCAATTAAAAAATGTCATATTTTGTTGTCAGTAGATGTAGAAAAAAATTATTATGATTAGTGTTTTTTTGACAGTGACCTTCGTCGAGTTTAGTAGAGAATTGTAGTAGTGTTTTGGATTTTTGTTGTTGTTGTTGATGTTTATTTTTGTTACAAAATTGTTTATTCTACTGCGGAAAGGGCATTAATAATTGTACTTCATCATGAAAACGGTAGAACCGCTAATATCATAGCTGACTTATTTAATGAACAAAATTCCAATAAGCATGTTAATCGAAAGTACGATCTTAAGCTAGTAGCCAAATTTCGGGAGACGGGAACAGGGGCTAATCGAAATCGAATCGTTGAAGCTGAAAATCGAATAGTGGGAAATAAAGCTACGGAAGTTGCACTTTTGCGTTACGCCCATCTCGATCCTACTTTTGGTACCCGTAAGTTGACAACAATTGCTGGCATATCCCGTGCTAACATTCGAAGACTTTTAAAAGCCCATAAATTCCATCCGTATAAAATCCACCTTGTGCACGAATTAAACGAAGATGATAGATGTTTGGATTTTTGCGAAGGTATGAGTGAACGGATAATTAATAACCCAAATGTGCTTTTTAACGTTTGTATTTCGGATGTGTTCCTTTTTTTTGAACGGGATTGTTAATCGCCATAATTGTCGCTGTTGGGCCGATGAAAACGCACACATATTCCGTGAAGTTCACACTCAAAATCCTCAAAAATTAAACGTGTGGGCTGGAATTTATGGCGATCGTGTTGTTGGTCTTTTTTTGCTACCAAGAAATCTAACAGGAGAAATGTATTTAGATTTAATAAGAGACCATGGTCATCCAACAACAACTAAAATTATGGAACAAAATGGCCGTTACACTGTTAATGAGTTAATGTTTCAAAAAGACGGAGCACATCCATACTATGTGTTATGTTCATTTAAAAGTTGTGCCGCTTTATTTAAATTGGTCACAATCTAATGGCAGCTCCATAGAACTTAAAAACGCAATTTTTATGGCAATTTTGTATTGACTACAGTTTGTTAGTATTTTTCCGTTCAGAAATCAAATTATGATCAAACCCGTCTCGATGTTTTCTTCCTTTGTGAATCTTATTTGACAAGCTGGAAAACACTTTTCAGAATTCCCTTTTATTGCTTCCCGAAGATTTTCCCGAAACCTGCACGTGGCAATTCGAAATTAGGCTTAGGTGACGTTTTTTGGGAACGCGGGGGAGAAAGGCAGTCGGGAACAAGCTCTGGGTTCGAACGGCGGTTCTTCGACAAGTGGGTCAACTTCGCGGCTTCTGCTATCTTAAGTTTTAACGTATCGAATATTGCCATAGCCATTTATATATTTCGACTAAGTCGGATGCAAATATATGTTAGCAGTTTAGCCTTGATATAGGGCAATTAAGTAAACTTGCTGTTTCGATCTAATTCGGATATAAGCGAATCGACCCCGTAAACGTTGTGTTTCGTTACCTCATTGGGTTAAACCCGTGAAAAGGTGATAGCTAAAATTGGCGGCTGTGCTGTAATCGCCTGAACTTGCCGTCGCGCTACCGCCCCTACCGACCCCCTATGGAAATCATTTTAATTCCCAGGGGCGTACCAACCAAGTCTTCGCCCCAAACTTCCCTGGAATCGCCTACCCTTTTTCCCGGACTTGAAAGCACCTCGGACTGTACCTGCATCTGGAAATCAACCCTCGGAATTGTGCCTGCCTCCACCGGAATTCAAGGTGAAGAACCAGTTTTTCTGTGCAGTGAGAAAAAAACCTTTTTTTGCTCGCGTTAACTTGCAAACTTCAAATTTTACCTTCATGTAAATAGAACGACGGCCTTCAGTCGCCATATATGGTGTTAATTGTTAATTATAAAACTACTAGATTATATTCTGTTTTATTTATGTGAACTTCAGCGTCCCTGGTGTACAGGGTGGGCAAATTTCAATGTTTGTATAGGATAACTCGGTAACTGTAGGAGATACAAAAAAATGGAAATCACATTCTCTATCTCTTTTTTTGAGACAAATTCACTGGTAGAAACAAAAATATGCTATCGTCTTTTGTTTTCGAGTTATAAACAAAAGTTCGATTTTTCGACTTTTAGACACATGTGAATATCGTGGTTGTTTGTAAAGTTAGGAGAAAATAACTTTTACATTCTCAAGGCACTTTTTTCTGTATAATCCAGTGGCGTCGAGAAAATAAAAAAAAAAGGTGCAATGTCGAGTTATAGCCTAAAGTTGTGTTTTTTTTAAATGGGAATCATAGTTGGCTATGGTTTAGTTAAAACGGATTTTTTTCTCTCTTTCTAACTATGTATCATATGTCGGGTAACTTTTGATGTGTAAGTCTTTAATAGCCAACATAGTGTTTTACTAGATTACTTTTTGCGTTTTTTTATATTTATTCTAAGTAGGCGGGTTTATCCGTTTGCAAGTAAATTGTATATTAACGATTTTGTTTCCGTCATAATTACAATTAACTCATTGAATCGTAAAAGTGAAGATGTCTTACGAAAATTACGAGAAATATGATATGTTAGAAAGCTTCATTCAAAGTAATAACAATTGTGATATTGCATCTGAAATATATTTCAATCGTTATTCAGAAAGAAGACAACCTAATAAAGCTATTTTCAAGAGGATAAAACGAAATCTTATTAATTGTGGATCCTTCAACAAGCCAAGACCAAAAAATTACAACATTGAAGATGCTGAAGAAACGAGTGTATCTGTAATTGGAATGACGGTTACAAATTCTTGAATTTCAAGTCGTCAGATTGAAGCTGAATCTGGAATTTCAAAACGTCGAACTTTGGGTATTTTGAAGAGATACAAATTCAAGTTTTATACAATAAGGAAACAACAGCACCTGCAACCAACTGATTTCCAACGAAGGTTAGAGTTTTGCATATGGTATCGTCAAAAATGGCAACAAGATCCATTCTTCTCTAAAAATGTAGTTTGGACAGATGAAGCCTACATTAGCAGTGCTGGAATTTTCGACAGGCATAGCAAGCACTATTGGTCTGATATGAACCCTCACCGTACCGTCGACGTTCGATCTCAGGAACGCTTTGGTTTTAGTATTTGGTGTGCTCTACGAGGCAATAGTGTTTTAACATATCACATATATCAAGGAAATCTTAATGGCCGGCTGTACTACGAAATCTTAAACCAGAAAATTATTGAGGAATTTATGGGCAATCTACCCTTAATTGAGGCAAGAAATTAGTTGTTCCAACAAGATGGTGCACCACCTCATAATATCAGGACCGTTTCTGAATTGTTGAATACCAATTTTGGAAATAACTGACGGAAACAAAATCGTTAATATGCAATTTACTTGCAAACGGATAAACACTGTCATAGATGACACCCGCCTACTTGGAATAAATATAAAAAA
Source organism: Limonius californicus (assembly GCA_014611495.1). Taxonomy (NCBI): domain Eukaryota; kingdom Metazoa; phylum Arthropoda; class Insecta; order Coleoptera; family Elateridae; genus Limonius; species Limonius californicus. Next base: position 35,228 of record JABXWE010005941.1, on the reverse strand, counting down.
ACGCAAAAGTAATCTAGGAAAATATAATGTTCGCTATTAAAGACTTACACATCAAAAGTTACCCTACATATGATACATAGTTAGAAAGAGAAAAAGAAATCCGTTTTAACTAAACCATAGCCAACTATGATTCCCATTTGAAAAATTACAACTTTAGGCCATAACTCGACATTGCAGCTTTTTTTTCAAATTTTCTCGACGCCACTGGATTATACAGAAAAAACTGTCCTGAGAATGTAAAAGTTATTTTCTCCTAACTTTACAAACAACCACGATATTCACATGTGTCTAAAAGTCGAAAAATCAAACTTTTGTTTATAACTCGAAAACAAAAGACGATAGCAAATTTTTGTTTCCGCCAGTGAATTTGTTTCAAAAAAAGAGATCGAGAATGTGACTTCCATTTTTTTGTATCTCCTATAGTTACCTAGTTACCCTATACAAACATCGAAATTTGCCCACCCTGTACGTAGCTGTATGAAAACCGTAAATGCCGTTGCACCAGTGGCGGCGAGTTTTTTTTTTTTAACGTTCAAAAATTAAAAATATGTAATCCGAACTTATAGCGTTATCACTTTTTGTCATTTTCTTGTACTGTCATTTTTAACAATTTAATTATATGTGGGTTAAAAATGTACTGCTTCTTATTGTGTCTTTTGTACTTGTTTGTGTACGAATTTTGCAAAGCTTCAAATATATAGGAAGAGGCACAATAAAGGTGAGTTCCATTCCCGTAAGCTGTCGGCTTCTCGTCCTTCCACGAGGACCTACAATCAGCTGGATTTGGAAGGTGGCGCCTACTTATTTTGACTTACCCTGTACACAACTAAGGTTTTCCCTCCCGTAAGCGATTTTCACGAACTCCCTCTACTCCTCTGAGCTAAGCTGTAGGCCGTTTTTCCATCTATCTCGTTACGGATCGTCGGAAAAAGCTCGATTGGCCCGTACCATATGGCCTTGCTATTCGTCAGTATCGAGCCAAACATTTCCTAGTAGATGGATTGGCCGAAGAGGAGCAGTAGAGTGGCCTATGAGGTGCCAGATTTAAGCTATTTATTAGACTACTTTCTGTGGGGCGGCATAAAAAGAGTAAAATATACAATACTCATCATTCCTAAATGATTTGCGTCAACGTATCAACAAGAAATGTCGGCAAATTGCCCCAGAAATGCTTCAGAACGTTCAAAATCGTTTCCAACAAAACCTGTACTACTGTATGGATGCTGGATGTCAACATTTCGAACATTTAATAAAGTGAAAGTTAAGGTAAAGCGGGTTATTATCTTTAAAAGACATTTTCTCGAAAACTCATCATACGAATGTGAGAAACTAATAAGCGTTAAAACGAGAATTTAATGCCCTTTAAAACGATATATCACTCGATCCCCTTTCCTATTTTAAATTTTAGGTGTGAAGCTCATCACCCATAGGAGGTTGAAGTCACAAGGTTGAAAATAAACGCAGATAGTTTCCCCCTCAAAGCAAAAATTGACAGGTCAGAGCGATTTTTTAAATATGAAAACTCGGGTCTGTTTCCTTTTCATGGGCCCACCCTGTATAGTACTGGATTACACTTATACATGTCAGCATGTATCTTTTCTTATACATCTAGTAGTCCACACTGATAGTCCTTCAATATTTTCCCCTTAATTAGGCTTCATCGAATTGGTGATTCTTAATGCCGTATCTGAAAGAGCAATCCTATAATTTTTACCTATGGTTGTGCACCTTTTTCAGAAATAAGGTAATTATTTCCGTCATACGCTTTCAAGTATTGGTACCGTAAGCCATATTTCACGCACTAGTTTATATAATCTGCAGTACAAGGTCTGACTTCATTCTTTTATCATTTCAATGGTTATCTCATTTATCCCTGGACTTTAGTTATATTTAAATTTCTTTATTATCTCTGAAATTCCCACGCTAGGTTTTTTCTGTTGTTTCATGTCACCAAGTCTTCTAGCTTTTGGTGTAAGGGTTCATCAAAGTGTTTCGCTCATCTTCCTAAGCTTCTGTTTTCTACTCTTACTAAATTTCTTTGTCTATCTTTCTTTATCTCTGAATTCCTTGCAGATCTAATTAGACAACGAAACACTCTATTTGAACCCCCCTAGAACTATATTTTTATATTTTCTTATAAAATAATTGCCCAAAATGGCCTGTATGGAAATGTAACATATGGAGAGTATACGGCAGATACGAACGTAGCAAAATAACATAGAAAATAAAATTTCTCCGTTGTTATCTTTCCAGCTACTTTTAAATGAAATATTTCGTATTTAAATCTTATTTTAGGTTAAGAACAGCTGCGAAGGCTTCATTCAACGCGTGTTTAGGCTTAGAGCCTCCGCGAAGGAAGAAGAGCATGGTTCGTATTCACAACCGAGTAATTGTTTTACTTTTGATTTTCATCATTACTTTTTCTATTTTTCATGTACTCATTCTATTACCAGCCGCTATAGCGCTTCCTACGGATTCTAGTGTAGGTTTAATACTAATAGAACAAGAACATATGTTACTAACGAATGTAAAAAGAAAACCGTGCTGGGTAATAGAATAAACACTATCTACGAAATTACATTTATCATAAACAGGAATTTTTAAATTAAAACCTTATCTGAAAACAATTCCAAACATTAAACAAATTTAGAGGTTGGCCTTCACTCTTGTTAACATATCCATGGCAGTTGTTTCGCTATAATGTTATTTTGTCAGTTTTCAGTAGGTTCTGTACATTGTAGCATGGAATACCGCGTAATAATCAAATTTCTTAGAAATCAAGACGTAAATTCGACTGAAATACTTATTGGATTGTGAGCACAATACAGCGTCCAATGTCTGTTTAAAAGTAGGATAGTTCAATAATGGAAATCTTTTATAGTCGGGAAAACTCTTGTAGATTTGTGTAAAATAAGCAGCATGTACGGTTTGTATTTGGATTTGTATTTGTTTGGCCTATTAAAAGAATTTCTAATCGGGAAAATATTTCAGTACAATAACAACGTTATCGAAGCTATTCAAGAGTGGATTTTCGTGCAATCCAAAAACTTAGTTCGGGAAGGTAGAAAAGCAGAAGTCTTTCAGGTGGTGAAAGAGTTAGCTCAGATTTTGCAAAAATGTTTGTATTTAATTTATTTGACAGAATATTAAGATAAAGAAGAGCATAATTGTTATAATGAATGTTCAAATGAGCGTCCATCAGTTTATATGCATAACCGGGCCTGTGAAGGCCAATAGTCTGTTAATTTCCTAAAATGGAGTAGGTTTTATGAGCCCTCTTTGTACGTATGCCAGGAGGCTAACCTAACCCAAAAATACTAACCCAAATCCAAAATTCAAAGTATTCAAATCGGGAGAAAGTAGAAGCAAAATCACAGAACCTCCACGAAATAACCAGCGATTTAGAAAATGTAAGTGTAACCACTCCCCAACGTCAGCTGCAAAATGTGGCGGTGCATTTAACTGCAATCATAAATTTGCCAATTCGTTCAATGGCAAATTTTCTAATTACTTTTCTAAACCTTAATTTAAAAATTGCAAAAAATACACGTGTGGGTTTTCAGCAGTCCGATAATGTATGTTCTGAATATTAACACATTCGTTTCTACTAAAATTACACTCATCCGTCCAGAGAATTTTTAAAATGAAATTTGAATCAGGATCATTTTGGTTTATTAGCCAGTGACAAAATTCCAACCTTGTTTTATAATCTTCTGCTAGGAGACCTTGCACTTTCATGGAAATGGTAAGGATGTAGAACTACATCCTTACCATTTCCACGAATGTGCGGAAAGGATGCACACACTAAACTTGGAACTGTAACTGAAAATCGATGCTACTTTCTTTTTGAGAGTAGGACCATTGTCCATGCTTTGCAAATGCTAATGAATTAAGGAAGAAACCCCCGAAGATACAACACATGTCTTATGCCGTCGAACTGCCCACCCCTTAATAGTTTACGTTGTGTACCGTTCCGTATTCATATTGTAATATTTACCGTAATTTTATTTATAAAATAGAAAAATCAACGCTTATCAGTTTGTTATATTTTCTTGTCCACAATACTACCGTAAATAACCATAATGGAATTGATAATGCCTTATTTTACTTATCCTCTTCATAACGCTTAAAGTAAATTTGGTTATTCTCTAGAGGCATACAAGGTAAGTACCTATGACTGATTTATAAGGATACTAGAAGTTTCATTCAAATTGTTTTTCTTTTGTGAATTTATTTGAACAATTACCACAAGAATTTAGCGATTACCTCTTACTCAAGAAACGATTATTTCCTCATTTCTCTAAGCAAGTAATTAAAAAATAGGAAATAAACAATAAAATGATTATATTTAGATTGAAGTTGTAATTATTTTTAATCTCAATTGCAATATATTAGTATTCATAACAGTATGTGCAACTATTATCAACTTAGTATGGTTATCTTCTAGCAGGTACGTAATGCCTAACTTATAGGTAAAAGGATACTATTTTAATGAAGAAGTCCAAATTTACACCTGAAATTGAATGTAATTAGCCTGATTATCATGTTAAGAATATTATTTGAAAAGTTATAATGATTAAATATGACAAATGTATACCGGATTGGATTGTGAAGTAGTTACGACATCAAGAAAGTGCTGCGTAGTGCCTTAATTGGATACAAAGTGATGTTGTGGGTGAACATTCCGTAGGGAATGATCTTGAAACGTCTATGTGTGAAGTAAGCAATGTTTTGATTGTCTTGGGCAAGTGTGGGAGCCCTAAAAATGTAAATTTTGTTAGTTTGTATCTTTACCTGTTATGATTTATTTGTGTTTACAAGGTTATTTTATATTTAAAGAGTTGTAAGAGTTTATGATTTAATTTTATATTATGTAAACGAAGTTTACAAGCAATTTGGTTGTTTGTTAATTTTTTATAAAATTATAAAGATGTGGTACACATGTAAATTTTTTGTCTCAGATTTTTGTATGATTAGTATCAAAAGTTCCTAAATTTTATCAGGATTGTGATTCTGAGGTGTGTTTTTGCAAACTGTGTATATTAATCTTAGTATTAAAAATTTTTGAATTTTTGAAAAGAGCTGTAGATTTATTTGATAAGGCGAGGCTTTGTAATTGGTACATTTTTAATTTCAATGTGCAGTTGAATACCAAATTTGAGTTTTAGTCGGTTTTAAATGCTCATAGAGTCAACACGTATTATTTGCGAGCTTTAATTTTGTATATTAAATGTATTAAAGACTTGGCCTAAGTTGTTTACATAAGTGTTGAGCTTTAGTAACCTAACAAACTTGAAAATGTTTAAGTATTTCATGTGAGGTGTTTAATATGTGTTAACGGAAAGTTATAAAATTTTTATTTAAATTCAAGGGTATAAAAGTGTTTAATTTCTAAAAGAATTTGATTTACCTGGAGTTTGAAGTTCGAATGGTGTTATTTCTTTCAACGTTCCTGGAAAGCAATTTATTAGAGAATGTTAAATTAAAAGTAAATTCATTAATTCATAATAAGGAGAAGTTAACTTACCTTATCTGTTTAATTTATTTAAATGCAAGTTATTGAAGTGTTTCCCTGGAATTTCACAACTTGCTACTACGAAGTTATTAGAGGTCAGCAACCTGTTGCAGCTGAGCATCTGTACAGAAAGGGCGCAAAATGTTACAGTTAGCAGTTTTTGAAGAAATCCAGATGAAAGGTCTGTTCACCAATAACATTATAAAGATAAGTCCACAATAGATTAATACTTGTATTTGTTTAATCTTTTACTGTAATTAGATAACTATCTTTTGGACAGGCCACGAAACGAACCCTGAGATCTTTGTAATTTTTATATGCTGATGTGAATTGAAAATTAAGTTTTGTAGTGTGACGTATATTTCATTTTATTTTGTATTATTGGCGCAACCAACGTGATTTGAGATTTACGCGGGTGTTGTATGCTGTGATTGGCTTCCAGGAATTCTTCCGCGTAGAAACTTCTTGGTCCTGGGACGGACCGGGGTGGTTGTCATGACGATGTTTCGAAAAAGTCACATTCGTCGTCTTCAGGTCTTGTCGGATAACTTTTTGCTGGTGCTTCTTGTAATACGACAGTCGAATTACATACACAAACACTGGGTAAGGAACGCAAATTAATTAAAAAAATATCTACTACCCATTAAAGTATTTACAATTAACTACAATTATTTCTATATGTATCAGTCACAGATAATACTTTAAGAAAAACACATGTGATATTGATTTAAAATAATCTCCATTTACCATAATAGATACACCTATTATAGTCGACAGACACGTCCAAATAAATTGCTTTTAATTCGCATGTTACATTTTCCTTAATTTCCTTCACGTCCTACCGTTTCTAAAAAATTCTGCTGGTGCAAAGTCCGGTAAATAGGCTGGGTAATTGATCTCAACAACGCCATGTTTCGTGAGAAATGATTTCCCAATCAGAATGCAGAATGGGCAGGTGCATTGCCATGTAACGAGATCTAACTATCCCGTTCTCGACATTGTAGCAGCAGTCGAGAAACGCGCTTTAATAATTTAGTCGTCACTTTAACGTAGCGTTCTCTATTTATTGTTGTGTGTCACACTGTTTATCAGAAAATGTAACCTGCATGATTTTGATTCTGGATTTTTACAAACGCAACTGTTTGGGTTTTGGTAATGATTTTCCAATGCACTACATGCTCTGGCCTTATTCCTCAGGATTATACTGAAAGAGTAATGACCCATGGTCAGTGACAATGCAGCTCAAATTTCACAATTTCGCGAACTCTTGCTATCAAAAGAGCGTTTCGAGAGAATATCGCACTCAGTTTTCTGTGTTACTTCAATATTTATTGGAGTTGCTCTCAATTTAAATCAAAATTAAATATTCGTTGCTCCATGACGACTGATAGAAACACCATGAATGTGCAAGTGTTTTGCGCAGAAACTAATAGATGTTAGTGTCAGTCAGGAAATTTAATAAATTTTTATCATGGTTTCCTTATTACAATCCATGCATTCTATACTGTCGTCTGAGTAAATACTTTTCTGATCAATATAATTCACATTAACCATCGTATTCGTAAATAGCTGTAAAATTACCACTACAGAGTGAAAAAAAAACAATGTTGCTTTAAGTGACAACATCCATCTTCTTTCAAATAGTTGAAGATATTTTGCTTAAACTTTTTAGTTACTCTATACAAATAATAATAATATCGTTGTATTGCTCGGATGCCATCATTTGTGATTTATCATTCCCAAAACAACTTAAGTCAACATCATCGGGATGAGCTTTATTTCACACGAAATAAACACTTACCTGATTAATTTTCAGTTACGTATAGTTATATACATACACTAGTATACAACTTGCATCTCTTCACAGCTGATAATATACTACACTATCATTTCTAATAAAGTTGAGAACCACCCGTATCAGTAGTTGTCTGACTATAATAATGTTAGTGATATACCTGTATAATCTGTAATAATTGGGCTCCACATCAGAAAAAGCCCTCATTGCAAAATTATGTTTTTTCGAGAAGTATCCTGTCATTGTAACGACGTATATTCTTTAATGGAAACTTCTAAACAATATTAAAAGTCCGACTCGAATAGCACTTTCTGAAAATGATTGTTATTATGAAAATCGAGCAACCTCCTATCGACTGGGAAAGTGAGCGGAGTGAACAATATAACGCTTTATTGAACGTCTCCACATAACCTATTTATGGATAAGAATGTATTAAAAAATCAGTACAAGTCGGAGTTCTATAAAATACTACAACCCAGGTGGAGTATTGACATCTTTTAGAGCACATATCATAATTTTGGACGCGCGATGTACATTCATCCCTTAAAATAAAATGAAAATAGAGTTCTATTCTATCTACTAAGTTGGGATTATTATTACTTACATTTTGACTTTAATTTCGAAATGTCCACTTCAATCGTTTTACCTCGAATTTATAACCCGTATGTAATAAATTTTCCAGTACATTGCTGTTATGAGCCTAAGAGAACGTACCATTAAAAAAATACATATCTGCAGTCTGGTTTTTTTAATTTCAGATTTCTATACGTAATAAGTGCATCTCGATATGACTTACTTATTGGTTTTTAAGAAGTAACCCTACTAAGCGTTATGCGTAACCTACGGGTGCAACTAGTATAAATAAATTTTATTGTAGTATAATTTCCGTTATAAAATTAAATAATAGAATAGTATTTAAAACAAATTTTTTATTTAGATTATTGCACTAATAAAACTGACAGGTAATTGTTTTTTAGAACATTTACATAACACAGCGAACTGTATATGGTAATGAAAAGAGTCTAAAACGCTTTATTGTCACACATCTAACAAAGGTTTAATAAAATTTAGTTAAGTAGATTAATGAAATATTTTTTTAACGTTAACGTACGCCATATCTTACTGACACGTACCTTACCTTTATTATAAATATGATAATAATTATAACAACATACCAATACAAAATAGTATAATGTATTACAAGATGTGCTGTAAATACTATAGCTTTCATTAATAGCCACATTGACAATTTTTGTGCATTCAGCTGTCGCTCACTACCTCTCTTTTCAGGGTTTTTTATAATTGCTTATAGTCAATGGCAACATTTGGAAATTTGATAGAATGTTTTTATAAACCGTTTTTCATTGAATACGTTGAATTATCTATAAACATCGGATATATTGTGAAAACTACATTCGATCACACATATTTCTTTTCCAACCATATCATACCAACGACCTACTCGACTAGGTTTCTTCTGCAAAATTAACAATTATTCCATCATGCTGCTGATATTTTGTCCATTTACTAATAATATGTAGGTTATGGGTAATATTCCGATTGATGCGGGGAATACTTACCTAAACAATAAGTATAGGAAACGCTGTACAAGCTTTTCAAAGAGCTGCTCATTAACGTGAACTCATTGTGCCTAACTTTTTTTAAATTTTGATTCAGCGCCTGCTTTTAGATTTTAGTAAGTTTGTAAAGATTTATAGTATAAAGCCGTCTAAATATACAAATTGTATACGTACTTTAATACGCTTTCTCTTTAATTAAAACTTCAAAGTATAAATTTACAATTTTTCTGATTTAATTTGTATGACATATTTTTTTATGAATGGTTGTCAAAGTGCTTTACGAATTATTTTATTTTATTACCTAAGGACTTTTGTTGTGAACTCCGCCATTGCCTTTCCCAAGCCATGCTGAAAAAGGAAGACGGGGAAGAGTAAAAACGTCGAAAAAAAACCTGGACTCAGCTGGTCCGGCTGATGGCACCTAATAAGGGCTCCCGCCTAGGGTTACAGGTAAACTAATCAACAGCTTCTAAAGCCAAGGAGGATAGCTTATTCCTAACGGCGGAGCAGGCGGACGAATCGCTATAAAAAAAGAGGTAGATATAGCTCTCGAGCTGCGAAAGGTAGTTTATCTAGGAGATGTATACTCCAAAATTAACATTCTTGGCCCTACAGGATGAGGGTTGAGTGGTAAGCCCTTGCACGTGCAAAGAAATTTTAAAGCTAAAACTCCTACGCGAAAACCTCGAAATAATTGGGGCAGCAAAAACGGAAAAAGACTAAGCACTAAGTGACTTGTATTGAACGAGCAGTTTGGACCACACCCTAATTTCACCTAGCACAGAACGTCTGAACGCTCCGAGTGTTCACCTGTTAGTCCCGATTTTCCGCTCGGGCAAGTCAGCCGCAGTAGGTTTCCAAAATAATCCTGCAGGCAACTGTAGTGCTAATTTTTTAGAATTTCTTGGAAAGGTGGGTCCTGTCTGTCTCTAGAATTTTAGCAAGCTCCAACGAATGAAAACACATCAAGCAGTGGCAACTGTCGAAATAACCGAAAGTTAGCATTAAATGAACATTTACAAATTAAAATAATGAAATGGAATCTATCACTCCTTCAAATTCCAGCGCGGGAAAATCAGACGGACGTCACACTGTCGCAAAAATCAACACAACTGGATATATATTTTTAAAAGTTCTCTTCTTTCTTTTCCGTTGTCTAGAGATATTCCCTGTTTGTCTTGCCTCATTCTGTAAAGGAGGAGAACCAGCTTTGAGCCCATCTCTCGAGTTGTCTTCCTGGAAGTCTTCTCCCTCTTGATTGTTTAGTCATACAAATTCGAGCCAGTCTATCCCCATCCATTCTTTCGACATGCTCTTTCCATTTTTATTTCTTATTTGGGTCCATTTGACCACATCTTGTATGTTGCGTCTTTCTCTTATGGAGACGTTCGTTTGCGTGTCTCGTATATCCAATATTGATCTCATTACCTTCATTTCGGTTACTCTCATTTTGTGCTTAGTGTTCTTTGTTTCTGCCCTGGTTTCGGTGGAATATGTTAGTATTGGACGTACCATCGCTCTGTAGATCTTCATTTGCCTTCCGTTCTCATATATTTGTTCCCCCATACAGTGTCCCTCAGACATCCTGCTACTTGTAATACTTTTGAATTTTGGTTCTGAGTTTCTCCGAGAATGACACGATGGCTTGTAATTTCAGCTCTTAGACATTATTATAGATTATTAATTCAAAAATCAGTTGGTATGTGTATAATTTAAGATGACATTAGACTGACCATCTGCTACAAAATTCTTGATTAACATTTTAGATACCTAAGAATTAAAACCAGTATGTATTATCAAGACTTTCACAGGTTTGTGTAATCCATCCAAGTTAACTTGACATTCCAGAAGATAATTTGTATCTAAGGCATGAGATTTCTTATAAGTCATAACTGCTTCACATTTTGATTTATGTACGAGGTCTGATCAAAATGTATCCAGAATGGCTTTATTTCAAAAGAAATTACAAGATTTATGAAATGAATATTGAATCACCTCCAAAGTAATCCCCTTCCAAAGCCACACACTTAATCCAGCGATGTCGCGATTGCTCGAAACATTTAAAATTCTTCTTCTGAAATAGCTAGCAGCTGCTTCGTCGTGTTCTGATGTATCTCCTCGATGTTTTGAAATCCTTTTCCTTTCAAATGGAATTTGACTTTCGAGAATATAAAAAAGTTGCTGGGAGCAAGGATTGGCGAATAGGGTGGCTGACGGACCTGTGGAATACAATGCTTAGCAAGCAACTGCTGCACAAGTTGCGATGCGTGGGCAGGGGCATTGTCATGATGCAATTGCCACTCGCCATACTCATACAAGTCCGGCCTTTTCTGACGAACTGCGTCCCTCAAACGTCGCAGAATTTGGCAGTAATGCTCCTTGTTGATTATCTGGCCCGATGGAGCATATCCATGATGCACAGTTCCCTTGTAATCGAAAAAAACAGTCAGCATCGTCTTAACATTGCTGCGGCTTTATCGTACTTTTTTAGGTCTGGGAGACTTTGGGATCTATCACTGTGAAGCTTGGGCCTTAGTTTCGGGATCATACCGACACACCCGCATTTCGTCGCCAGTTACGATTGTTTTTACAAAGTATTTGTCGTTTCTGACGCACTCAAGCAACTCAGTAGCAGCTGAAATATGGGCATGTTTTTGCTCAACTGTGAGGAGTTTTGGTACAAATTTGGCTGAGACGCGTCTCATACCCAAATTGTTCGTAAGAATTGATTGAACTGAACCAAAACTAATGTATAGTTCTGAAGATAACTCACGAATAGTGATTCGGCCATTTTCCCGCACAGCTGTGCGCACAGCTACAATATTTTTTTCACTTTTGCTGGTTGTAGGTCTTCCAGAACGCGGATCACTCTCTGCACTTTTACGACCATTTTTAAAGCGTTTATACCACTCGCAAACTTGTGCACGGCTCATACAATCTTCCCCATAGATTTTCTGTAACTTTAAATATGTATTTTTGCAAGTATCTCCAAGTTTTTGACAAAATCTGATACAAATTCGTTGATCACTTTTTCAAACATGATAAATGCGACAAACTGTTACACATATGTCACCAAAACACATTACTGTGAAACAACCACCTGAGCAAGGTCAATGTGATTTACAGCACATGTGTAATAAATGCTAAGCTCACTTTATGCATCCCTGTGTTCACTCATTGCAAATTTATGAAACCATTCTGGATACATTTTGTTCAGACCTCGTATTCAGAAATAATTATTTTAGTTTTTGATTGAAAACCATTAAAGCCACTGAACTTGTGATGGACGACTGTCAAGAAATTGTATTATGAAACAGTCTGGATTGAGTAACAACACTATGATCTGCAATTAACACACCAGTTCTATACCCTTCAACATTTTGGATATGGTGGTTTACCTACGCTTCGTATGAACAGTTTCGGTATTCTCATTTATTTAGAAGTTTCCCAATTATGGTATAAATCGATTGAGGTCATGAGGATTTAGATATTGAAAATCTATAGTTTGGTTGTATAAGTTTATCTCAGACATAAAGATGAAATGATTTGCATTTTACCGTATTCGTGTTCAAAAATTCAAAACGTTATGCATACAAGTGACACTTGTTTATACGAAGCATTGAATTGACAGTAAATATTTAAAACGTGCCTAAAAACACTCAAGCAGAGCATTAATTTATCCTTACGTAAAATTATCATTATGATAGCGTGTAATGCATAAGGTATCTAGTTCATGTGGCCGTAATTTCCCAGTTTTAAACGTATTATTATGTGAAATATAAAGGTAGTTTTATATGAAGAAGGATAAAGGAATTTATTTACATTCCTGTTTGCTAATCATTCCAAATATAATTTTAGTTGATTTAAAAGTTTTAAAACCGACTTTTAGTAATGAATTTTACACATCCTTTGTTTTACTAGGTACTCGTGGTTTACGTTTGTCTTTATTACGGTATTTATTGTTATTAAACCAGTTTAGTTGAACATAAAAGTTTATTATCTTACGTGAATGCGGGGTACTGAGAGTCATTCAGATTCGGGAACAGATTTAATTCAAAATAATAAAATAAATTTTGTTTTCACAACTATTTGCTGTAATTGCCGTCATACGAAAATCTAGTAAAATAAATAATTCTGTTTGTACTTGGTATTCAATTTGGAAAAACACACACATATTAGTATATTAGTCATTAGTTCATTAACCTAATTTTCGAATTATCTTCATTAGGAACACAAGAAAGTACAGATTTTCAGCGCCCTTTTAAATCATTTAGTATTGTATCATAACCATAAGTCACTTTAAAGATCAATGTGTATGTATGTGTATTGTGAATGAGCGAGATCTAGGATGCGGTTTTTTAAACATCTCTTCGTCTTCTCCTTCTTCTTCTTCAGCCTGTATCGGTCCACTTCTGCTCATAAGCCTCTCCTATTTTCCACGCTGTTCTGTCTTGTACCTTTTCAGACCATTTTCCGCTCGTTATTCGTTTGATGTCATCAAGCCATCTTCGCTGTGTCCTTCCAATACTTTTTTTATCTGTCGTGGGTGTCAACTACAAGTCGTCCGTCTATACTTATCTGTTCTGTGCTGTTGCTCATAATGTTCGTTTTATTTAAATTCATCTGCAATACAATCTTGCTTGACGCCTCATTGAATTCTTTTATCGGTTGTTTTAGTTCACTTAGCTCACTACTAATTAAAACGACATCGTCTGATGAACATAGATGGTTAAAGTATAATCCATCGATACTGACGCCTTTGTTTTCCCAATCGCGATGTTTAAATATATCTTCTAGTGCAAGAATAAATAATTTCGAGGATGTAGTATCACCTTACGAACTCCTCTATCTAGAGTAATTTTATTGGTCTTCGTATCTTCATCGACACTCACTTGCATTGTAACACCTTCGTATATGTTCTTCATTAGACGATAACCGACCGTGAGTCTTGCGTTGTTTATTACTCATAAAAATGCCAAATTCTCAACCGAATCAAATGCTTTGTGATAATCTACGAAAACTAAATGTATTGGGATATTATATTCAGTGCTCTTTTATACGAGTGTACGTATTGCTTGTAGATGACCCATTGTGCCGTAGTATGATCTGGATACCGCCTGTCCGAATGGTTGGTAAAAGTCAACTTTAACGTTTAAACGATTTGTTAGAATTTTAATGAATGGCTTGTATTGGTGTGATAATAGACTATTTGAGAGTTTTGCCGGCTTTTTGAAATTTTGCCGTTTTCTAGTCATTTATTAAACAATATTGTCAATGCTGCTTCCACAGTATTTCCTCCTAGTTTCAGCAACTCATTCATTGTTCTGCCTTCACCAGGAGTCTTTGTGTTCTGTACTTGCTTTAATGGCACACGTACTTCGGCTTCTGTTATTTCTGTTCTGTTCTGTTTTGTATGTTGTTATTTGTACCTGGAGGCTGGGGTGACAGCAATATAGTCTAGTGTAAAAGTTCTCAATTGTTTTAACAGTACCGTCTTTATCTAATGCTATATTTCCTTGATCATCGTTCATTCTAATAATTATTGATTTACCAGATGAGAGCTTCGATCTTAGTACTTGCATATCACTATTATCTTCAATAGTATTGTGTATAATTTTATGGCTATAGTTTCTTAAATCTTTTCGAATATCCTTTCTGATCCTTTTTCATAATTTTTCGTAAGTGTATGGACTTTTTTCGGTGTTTCTTCTTTCTTTTGTGAGGTTCAGGGCATTTCGACCAACTGTGCGGTTTTTATGTGATTCTAACTGGGTACAAATCTTTCTTGCTGCTATCTGAATACTTGATGTAATTTTATTTGCGAGATCGTCAATATTTAAATTATTTAGAACTTCGGTCGGCTTTAGTTTTTTGGATAACTCTCCTTGATATTCCTTTCATTTTTCATATTTAAGATAAAGGTAGTTCTTACCAACCTGTGATCGCTACCTCTGTCAAATCTGTTTAGTACCGATACATCTTTACGTAATGTTCTGTTTCTGGAGAGTAAATAGACTATATAGTCTATTTCATTTTTTACGTTGTTATTTGGGCCTACCCAGGTCCATTTTCTTTGTTCTGGCTTTTTAATGAAAGTGTTCATGATATAAGGGTCTTCTCTTCTGATATACTTAATTAACATGTACCCTCTATTATTTCTTTCTCCGAAACCAAATTATGTAATTTGATTGGGGTCGTCTTCGTATTTCTGGCCGACTTTAAAACTGTAATCACCTATTACTGCACTAAATTTTGTTTCTCTAATTTTTTTGCAGCTACTAGATCTTGTCCTACTTCTTCTTCTTCTGAATTACTTGTTGGTGAATGGGCTTGGACCACCATTACCTATATATATGTTATGGTCAATCTGATTATTCAGGGCAGTTTTCATAATGCTTGGTCATTATAAATAATGACCGATAAAATCGGGCAATTTAATAATTTTACGACAATCTAGGATAATTTCTTACACTGCCCGGTCAATATTAATACGGCTACAATTTCTCTGGTCACTTTAATAAATTGACAGCAATTTGGCAACGTGCGTCTGGTGCGATTCGCGCTGGCCAATCAGCAATCATTCTCGGCTTGTCGCTTGTACCATCTTGCACTTCAACGAGTTCACGATTGTTTTCAGTTCTTTCATTATTAAGTGTTAGTTAGTCCCGATTGTTTTCAGTTCTTTCTTTATTAAGTGTTAGTTATTTTTCTAAAGAATAAAATGCAGGAAGTTAGGTTAGGTTAGGTTAGGTTGGGTTAGGTTAGGTTAGGTTAGGTTAGGTTAGGTTAGGTTAGGTTAGGTTAGGTTAGGTTAGGTTAGGTTAGGTCGAAATGTCACCAAAGTGGAAGCTGCTCTAATAAATAAAAAGTCTTGGATTTGACATTTTGTGTGTATATGTATATATTTTTTTTGTTAGGCGCGTACATATTTACTTTAATATAATATCCTCTTATTTTTGTATGTAGAATAATATGAATAAAAATTTTCTCAAATTGCCCATTCAATTGCCAGCATTATTCACAATGTCCGGGCAATGTGTTAATTTCTATATAATTTATCATTTTGTCACATCCCATTGGGCACTTTTTAAATTGCCCGGGCATTATAAATAATGCCCAATTGTTTACATTGACCGTAACATATACAGTTTTCAAATAGTACTTAAATTGCTATTTAATTGAACCAATTTACTCAATATTGAGTTATAAGAAAGGGCATAACATGGCATTAACCTACAAAAACAAGACATTTAGAAAGGTATTTTCTAACAGAAAAAACATAAAAACTTACAATTGTTGTATGGCAATCGGTTCGTGTAATAACAAACAATTTGTATTACTTTAAGAATATAGATAAAATGTTACAATATTTTTCTTACACTTATCGTTTAATTAAGATAAGGTTAACTGAATATTCAGTTGATGTTCAAAGTGAACTTGATAGTATGGTTGTTAAACGGGAAATACGTCACCAATGTGCAATGTTATATATGCAACAAAGGCGCTAGTTTTATAGTCAACTAATACTATCTGAAACGTACAAGGCTTATTCGGAAACCGAGGTCCGTTTAAACATTCCTGCCGAATGACAGGAGTAGTCAATGTGGTGCATTGTGGGGGAGCTTTAGTGGTTGATCAGCTAGCTCACTTTACCGTGGTTCTGTCATTGTATTCAGCTGTTTACTAAAGCGCTAAAATAAAGGCTACGCCTGAAAACCCCGGCAAGTGTGAAGTGCTGTAATTCATTTTCTTTATGCAAAAGACGAAAACGCTGCTGAAATTTACCGTTAAATATGCGAAGTTTATGATCTATACATCATGAGTAAAAGAAAAGTCAGATAATGCGGTAGATATTGCAGAGATGCCCGAACAAACGTGCAGGATGAAGAACGAAGTGAACAAGAAAATACAGGAAGCTCGGCGTTTCACGATTTCGGAAATTTCACGTACATGACATTTTCACGAGCAGTTTACAGTATCACAAACTATGTGGGTGCTAAAGATGTTGACGGATGTTAACAAAAACCAGCGAGTGGCCTCTGCACTGATCTTCCTGCTTCGGTACGGAACGAATGGTGAAGAGTACCTGAATAACAGTGTGACTGGCGACGAGACTTGGATTTCGTACACAAAAATGTTAACGCCAAGCAGCAATCAATGCAGTGGAAGTATGCGAGTTTTGAGTAAAAAGTTTAAGCAAACGTTCGAAAACCGAAAGCTTCAGGATATTGTTTATTGGGACAGGAAAGGTGTATTGTTGGTTGATTTCCTGGAACATGGTACGATAATTTCAACTTTACGTTTTCGTTTGACGGTCGATAAGTCCTTAAAAGCCTAAATATGTATTCTACTGGATTCTCCACATTGTAATATGTCTGCCTCACAGCTCTTAGCTGTTTTTCATATAATATAGCATATAATTTCATTGACTTCCTATTAAAATTTAAAAAATGTTGAAGTTTGAGTTTAAGCAAACAAAAACCACTTAAAGTAATTTTGTTATTGATTCGGTTTTTTAATTAGTTTAGAAAAAGATAGAAGACTTTTAAAACTAATAATTGGAAGAAAACAAAGTGTATAAGGAGTTTATTCTGAAAACAACCTTACAAGCACAGATTATGTTATTTTTTCTGATATGGAGATTTTGGGATATGGTGGGACGATAATGTTCTGATATCCAAAAATTAATGTTGAAAGTATTTAGAACCCTATTTGGATGTGTGTCATCGAGAATAGGACGCTCATTCGTATTTATTACAGCATAGATTGAATTATTTGAATACTTCTTCTTTTTCTTTTTCCCTTATACCCTAGGGTATCGGGATCTCTAATCACTTCAGGAATTCTTTCCTATTTCGTGCCAACCGTTTTACCTCTTCTAAGCTTTTCCCTTTTCTCTTTTCCATGTTCTTGCTCGTGTCCAAACATGTAAATCTGGGTCTTCCCCGTCTTCTCTTCCCTTCTCTTCTTGCCTCCATGATTTCTTGATAACCGCTCTTCGTCCATTCGCACCACATGCCCATACCATCTTAGTTGTTTTCTTTTAGTATTTCCATCAGTGGTTTTGTTTCCAGTTCTTCTCTTGTTGTTACGTTTCTTACTCTGTCTCTTCGAATTCTTCCTACTATTCTTCTTAAGTATCTCATTTCTGCTGCCGTAATCCTGCTCTTATGGGTATCCTGGAGCGGCCAGCTTTCTCAACCATATGTGAGAGTGGGCACGTAAATTGCTTTGTGCAAGTGTAATTTGGTGTCCTTACTTAGTTCTCTGTTGTTGCTTAACGTAGCATTAATTTGATAATATACACTGGTTGTTTTGGATATGCGGTTGCGAATTTCTTGTTCAATTGTTCTATCCTGACTTAAAATTACCCCTAGGTATTCATAGTAGTTTACTACTTCCAGAGTTTTCCCCCTACATTCAATATTTACGTTTCTTTCTGGATCTTGTTTGTTTATGCACATTATTTTACTTTTGTTGGTGTTGACACTCATTCCTGCTTCATTTATTTTATTGCTCCATCTGTTTACAGCTGGTTGTAATTTCCTCTCAGGATCTGCTATGAGCACAATATCATCCGCAAATACTAAGTTTGAATGTTCACTACCTTCATGTTCCAGTATCCGACTTTTGTGTCGAGCATATTCTCTTTGCTCGCTTTAATGGTTTTATCCATAACTATTATAAAGAGCAGCGGACTCAGCGAGTCTCCTTGTTTAATATCCCGTTCCATGTTGAAACTTTTTGACTCTCGGCCCCTTATCCTTACTATTCCCTTTGTCCTTGCATACAACCTCTTTGTGGCCTCTATGAGTTTATTTGGAATTCCCGCTGCTTCTATAGTCATCCACAATGTACGTTTTGGAACCTGCTTGCAGGTCCACAAATGCGATGTACAGTGATTTTCCTTCTTCTATTTTTCTCCCTATCGTTGTTCTCAAGGTATATATATATGATCCTGTGTTTGTGTGTTTTCCGTGTATGCTGCTTGTTCCTCCTGTAATTCGTCTTCTATGTGGCGTCTGATTCTTCTTTCTATTATTCTAGAGTAAATTTGAGATGAGAGGCTTATATCTCGGTAGTTATCACATTCACCAGTTTTTCCTTTTTTGTGTAGTGGTATTATTATGTTTTCTTCCCAGTCTTTGGGTATATTTGTTTCATCCCATGCTTGTTGACATATTATTTTCCTGATTTCCAGTTTTCTGGTCTTCTTCCTCCATATTTTATCATCTTGGGGCTTATCTCGTGTCTTCCAGCGGATTTTCCTAGTTTCATTTTTTTGATTGCTTCTTGCACCGCAGCTTCACTTATTGCGTCTGCTTCTTCTTCGTCTGCTTGTTCTTCTTCTGCGTTATTTATGAACCTTATTCTTATTTGAAGACATTAGCAATATTGCATCACCACCGGTGTCCCACGAGACGATCATAACTTTCTTACTTTAAATGTAACACCCTGTATATTTTTACTGCTTGTAAAGTGTGCTTCAATTGCTTTCCTGATCACTCGTAACAAAATTGATATTAAACGTATCGAGAAAAACCGAAATACAATTTTCTTTAGTAGAACACCGTGTATATTTTATATTTCCGAATTATTTCTGTATGCAAATGTATTAAGCAATAAACCGCGAAGAAATTACAAGTAGCCCAATTATAACATGAGTTAATATTTAAATTTTTACATTTCTACATTTTTAGAGGGCCTTGGAAAAAACACCATCAATACAGGGGTATTTCCATAAACAAGTGGTAATGTTTTCCCGGTTAAACTTTAAACACATCCTAGTTCTATTTTTAATATATTTTTATTTATGTTAAAGCTTCTGTTTAGTGGTTCCACAACTAATTTTTATTATATTTTCAGAATTAGTAGTATAATAATTGTATGTAGTCATGTCAAATTCCAGTGGCGTAATTTAATTTTTAAGACGCGCTTAAACAGTAGAAGTATATCAGACTTAAGTATTAGAATTGTATTTTTTTTAGTAAATGCATGAAAGTATTGTGTAGAGAAACGGCTATGTGGTTATGCGTGCAACAATGTTTATGTGTGCGAGAAAATGGTGGCGTAATGTAAACTTAACGCCGATAACAGTAATAATAAGTTGTAGAAGTTGAATTTCAGTACTAACACTAATAATATTAATACCATCCGTTACTTTTTTATAAAACCTCCGTGATTATTATATTATTTTGAAATACAGGTTCGAAGTGTTTCTGTAGATTGATTACAACCATATATTAATGTAAAATAATATAATACAAGGTTTGGAAATTTCCGAATTGACGCTGCGGCACTGGAGTCACAACTTAAACCAAAAAATAATTTTATCACTAGAGGGTGGTCAAGCGATCGAACAGCTATTAGTTTCTGCGCATAGTGTTGCTGTCAGTCGTTATGGAGAAACGAGTGAACATTTGCTTTAAATTAGGGAAAATTTCAACAGAAACTGAAACTGGTTGAAAATGTTATAAGTGTATACTGCGTTTTGGGCGGTTAAAAGGACGTGAGGATGCTCAAGAGAACGGCAGAGCCAAGCGTCAGCGATCTCTTGAAATGCAGATTCGTTTGCAAAAGTTCGCATGACCTTTCAAATACTGACAAATAAGTTGAGCAATAATAAGTAGACGAACAGACAAATTTGAGATGCAGCTTTAACAGAGAGGAGGATCTGTACAAAGTTCCACCCTCATCCGGAAGATTGAGCCCTGCGGATGAGCAAAAACAGAGACACATGTTGAGACTATTCAAATTTGTCACGATAATGCAAAGTTTCTTAACGGCAGTGTCACTGGTGTTTTAGTATGATCCTGAGACGAAACGCTAAAGCATGAGCAACATCCAAACTCAAAACCATGCTGATTACGTTTTTCGCTAAATGGGTGTAAGTTATGACAAAATTGTGCCAAAAATATTAACAATAAGTAGTGCAAAGGGGTAAAGAGATTATTGCGGCCTATTTTTTGAATGCGACTGTAATGTCATGACCGAGAATGCACCTGTCCATTCTACACTAATTGTTAAGTTATTTTTCATGAAAAATGGTTTTACTACATACTACTAGATAATAGTAGATTGTTTGACAAGTAAAGAAAAGTGGTTGTTTACTATCGAGTGGAAACAGATTGATTTACGAGCGTCAGCGAGTAAATTAAGTTTTCACGAGATAGTAGACCACTTTTCTTACGAGTTAAACATGCTATTTTTTTGTATCCTTAATGGAAAACGTGGAAAACCTAAGAATATTTTAACAAAAATTGTTTTATTACAATCTTTAACATAGTTGCCTGTTAAAAGTAACCTTAGCAACGCATGACGACAAATTAAACAAAACAGAATTTTAACAGAAGATGCAGTTTGAAGAAAATGAGAGTATTTTGGAAGCCGCCAGAGAAGCGACTCTAAATCTACTTCCATCAAAGTCTAATTGTACATTCAATTTTTATGGCAATAAATATAGTGAATAATTTTTTCGTTAAATGTCATTTTTTGTGTGGTTGTGTTGCTAACGATTAAAGTGTTGCTAACGAATAAAGTGTTGCTAACGATTAAAGTGTTGCTAACGAATAAAGTGTTGCTAATGAGTAAAATAAAACATTTCCTTTGTGAATTCTACTTAATCAAATGGCTGTTTTCCATTAAGGATACAAAAAAGTAAATTAAAGTAGATGGAGATTGCATATAACAAATATTAATATTGGTGGAGTTTCTTAAAATTAGTTTCTATTTATTGTGCCAGTCCGGTAACTAAATTGCCAAACCTAGTATACAGCGAGGTGATAAAGATTTACACAAACTACATAATTTTGTTATTTAATGTTTTTTTGGAAAACCCCTAACATACACCAATTTTGCTTTTTTTTAAATACGTAGGCACTTCCTCACCTAACTATTTTTTCTACCGTCTATTGTTTCTGCGCTACGACATCATCAAAAATTGTTTTAAAGGACAACCCCATTTTAGATCTTCTCACCAGTTAAATGGTAATATAAAATAATCGGTACATCACATAAAATTTTTTTTGGGAAAAATATAAGTACATAAAATTCAAACAATTCAGAATTCATATTTAATGAAAAAAAATTTTTGGAAAAAAATTTTAAATTGTCCACCACTAACCAGTTGGCATTGCCCAGCATGTGTGTAAACACATTGTATCCCACGCCAAATAATTTTCGGGCTGATACTTTCCATTTCTTATCGAATCCGACGCCTTAAATCGTCTAAATGGTTTGGCGTATAAATGTAATGTCGCGATTTATCAAGACCCCATAAAAGGAACTGTAGAAAGAACCATTTGAATGGCATGCGCGATCACCTGACTTAAAGCCGCTGCAGTTCTTTCTATGGGTTAACTAGTTAATGGTGGATTGATTGATTGATTGATTAACTGCAGGGAGATGATATGTGTTAGTTAGTCCGTTTTCCACTTCGACTCTATGGTCTTTTGTGGGCCCCTGATTCTTTCAAAGTAGATCTTTGCCCTCAACGATGTGTGAATGTTGTTTCACGAAGTGTTCCCCCGAATAGCTGGTATCTCTTGCGGTAAAGTGTTGGACAGTCGAAGATTACGTGTGAGGCTGTTTCTTCCTCTTCTTCACATAATCTACAGAGCGTTTCTCCTCTGTGTACACGGTTAATGGTGGATAATTAAAAAGGTTCCGAGGTGCAATTTTTCCTAATGTTCTTATTTTCATTAAATATAAATTCTGAATTGGTTGAACTTTAAGTGTATTTTTCTCAAAATCACCATTTTACTGGTGAGGAGAACTATCAAAATAAGGACGAAAAACTGGGATTGTAATTTAAAAAATGCTGATGACGACCTAGCGCAAGAACAAGAGCCGTTAGAAAAAACATTAGGCGAGGAATGCTTTTCTAAAGAACAAAATTGACGTATTTTGGGTTTCTCAAAAAATATGAAATAACAAAATTATGAATTTTGTGCGGAACTTTATCAACATGCTGTATAACTTATATAACTACCACAAATAAAATATTTCGATATGACAGTCAAACGATTGATCATTGTATAACAATGAATTGGAAAAGTTTCAAATGTACAGAATCACGCAATTATAAAATATATTAACTAAAATGACAAGTATGAATAATTTGTTATTACGGTTATCAGTAACGGTAACTAGCTATTGTGTATTGTCTACGTGAAGCTGTATATTGTTGTTGCTACATAATTGAGCGCTTGTTCTAAACAGAGTAAAATAATGTGGCAGAATAAATAATCAACTTGAAATTAAAAAAATTCCTAAAAGTGCATAATTTTATTTACGATTATATTTTGACCAATATGTACTGTTGTAGATTATTAATAAAATTCGACTTTATTAAGTATTGCACAGAGTAAACCAATTATTTAACTTCTTCTAGAAATATTATCAACATTAGCAACGACTTTACATAATTTATAGCCAAATAATATTAATTGAGAATATCGGAAATAGTTGCAATATTCAATTTAATTGATTTTTTCTGTGTTTTCCTTTTGTACAAACAAAACTGATAACTAATACGAGGGCAGTCTTTTAAGGTTTTACAAAACTCTGTTTACAACTTGTTTGCAGAATATCGCGGTGGTCGTGCGTCCGTCAGTGATGAATTTCGTGAAGGCCGACCAAAATCGGTTGTTATTCCAAAAAACATCGATGCTGTGCTCAACACGATTGAAGAAGATTGGCATGTGACTTACAGTGAGGTAGGGGCATCCATATCGAAGACTGCAGTACATTCGACTTTGCATGAACATTTACCTATGAAAAAGATCTGTTCCCGACGGATTCCGCATAATTTGACCGAAACTTTAAAAAAGGCTCGTGTTAAATGGTGTAAGGAAATGCTAAACAAATTCGCATGAGGAACTGCAAAATCCGTATGCAACATCGTAACAGGTGACGAAACTTGGATATATTCGTATGAACCGTAAACTAAGCAACAGTCCACTATTTGGGTGTTCCAGGATGAACCGAATCCCACAAAAGTTGTTCGTTCACGAAGCATTTCCAAGGAAATGATCGCTTCTTTCTTTGGTTGTACTGGACATGTTGCAACCATTCCTTTATAGGACCGAAGAACAGTTAATGCTGAATGCTATACAACAATTTGTTTGCCAGAAGTCATCGGCGAAATCAGGAAAAACAACCGAAAACGTTAAATCATTCTTCATGACAATGCCAGCTCTCACACAGTACGTCAAACAATTGATTATTTGAAGGAAAAACATCGAAGTAATGTCGGGACAACGATTTTCACCACCTCAAGAAGTTGTTGAAGCCTTCAAAAACTATTTTTTGAAATATCAACTTCAGAGTGGCAAAAATGTTTCTAGAATGAGTTTGAAGGCAAGCAAAAGTGAATAAACCTTAAAGGCGAATATTTTGAAAAACAGTCTGCTGCAAACAATTTTGTTTCTTTCCTAGTTCTTGTAAAAAGGGCTGCCCTAGTATTTATACCTCATCTAATACAACATTCTCTGCCAATACAATACAAATGGAGTCTGAATTAGATTACATTTAAATACAGTATGTTTTGCATTAACGTTAACCTGTTTCTCGCACAATTTTAATTTCGTTAATCTAATTTTCACACTCTCTAGCTAGCTTCTTTTATCGTAGATAAGCAACTGTCATCAAGACATCTAACTAATTTACTACCAAAACCGTACAGGACAATTCTGTATCGGCCGTTTAGGCGCAGGTTTCCTATTTAATAAGATTTTCAATTGTAATTTTCAGTTTTTGCGAATATTTTGTAAGTTTACATATTATTTTTGGTTTATTAATTACCATTTAATTAAAGCTTGGACTGATTTAATGAATACGGTTTTTACGAAATAGTAAACTCGTTTCAGCAAGTGTTTGTCCTTAATTAAAAATTTTAATTATATTACACGAGATGAAGGTTTTAAGGTAGCTTTTTCAAAATTCCCAATCGATTTCTATGTAAATAGATACGTTTTACAAAACAACTTTAATGAAGGCCAAATGGCAGGGACCGAAGGGTGTCCCCCAAACGGGGCGCCCAAACGACTTGCCACTTCCTCAAGAAACACACAGAGTGGTGTATTAAGTTTGTTTTTGGAAATAGTATCGCGATTTTCAATAACAATTTTTTAAACATTGAAGATTTTAGAAAAGTATGCTAGATAGCACCACTAACCGAAAGAATAATTATTTCTATAGGGTGTGTATGTGCAACGAGGTAGATATTCAGTGGTTTTGCTCTACGATGCGACACACTGGAAACATCCCAGCTGGGTTAATAAACACGAGGCAAAGGTAGATTCGTTCGTTCGTTAAATTTTTTTGTTTCACTGCTGCGCACCGGCCTCTTCTCTGTTGCGTGCTTCTTCTCGGCGCTAAGGTCGCAACAAGGAGGACTTACAGTTTAACTTCAAATTGGAACGACAGAAATTGCAGAGAAGGGTTTCAGAATTGAGATCACAACATTGTTTGCAACACAAAATTGTTATGCTCTGTGTGGTAATGCTAGGGATCGTACCCAAGCTATAACCGACGTTTTGGCCAGAAAGAGCATTTTGCCAACTGAACTACCACCACGCTACAACACCCATGCGTATTTCGAAGGGTATTCCAATTTCATTCATCATCAAGGTGAGGCACTATACAGTGTGTTTCATTTCTCACCTTCACATTCCTGTATTATTCTTATTTGTTTTCCGGTCGATTTTAAATTTTGGTCAATTATATATATATAGCAGGCCCAGTTTTATCGAAAAAAGTTATTAGGAAAAGTTGTTCAGAATCATAAAAAAGGCCAAATCCAAATTTTTATTCAACGATTTTTTATTTTTAATATTTAATAATATTACACTGATAAATGATTTAAAATTCCATTTCTGTCTTAACAAAGGTGTCATGAAAGGTTATGAACTATCAGTTAAGTTTATGAACTCTAAATTAAGGATCTTGTAAATTTGAATAGCAAGTTAAATAATGGCTGGATTGTATTCTATTGTTCGCATATATTATTGATCTTAGTAGGCTACTGATATGCAATAAAATTTTTTAATAATTATACATACAACTCCTTTAAAGGGCAGTATAATTGACCCAAATTTGAAATCGATCGGATAACAAATAAGGAAGATAAAGAGGTGTGAAGGTAGGAAGTGAAACATACTGTATGTGCAGGAACTAACAGGGTATGTCACACTAATCGAAAATGTTGATTAAGTAGGTAAAACTACTAAGGGTTGAAAAATGTAAAAGTTTTAGGTTAGCTAAACCGCTGCAACCATGCAGAAAACCGGAGGAATATTATGTACTTTGCTATATTCCCTAATTAGGCCGTTTACTAAACATTAAAGTTTAGTTATAATTATAAATGTTTATATTTACGAGCCCGTAGACTACACTTACATTTCTGATTTACAGTATGTTCGTTTTGGGAATAAAATATCATTTTTTGGATTAATAGATTTTACATTCTGGTCATTTTGACAGACTCTATCATTTCTGGATGATATAATACACCACTTTTGCAACATTTAGTATAAAACTATCTAATAGGAGTAAACTAATTTATCTCCACAGGGTGTTTTAGTTGGGAAAATACTCTCCTGATCATTCTGATTCGAAAAAATATAACATATACGACTCTCATTCGCTTCCTAAGAAAGATACAGGGTATCAAAGTTTATAGAAACAAATCATTTTTTCAATATATCTTCTAAGAAAATGAAGCAACTCAAACAAAATTCTGTACGCGTACCTTTCCTGTCTAGAATTATTTTCTGAAGTAATGTTCCTCCACACGCGTCACACCAGTGGCGTGCAATGGGCTTACAACAGATTTGTTTGAAGAAAAAAAAGTACGCCACTGGGTTTTTTCAATTTGTTTCTTTTTTTCAAAATCCCCACGCTATTTGGAAAAAGACAAGCTTTTACAGATCTTATATTAAGGTCCTAGTTTCAAAGATACTTGCTCTTTTTCAAAAACATTCAAACCCACCATGGAACAGAAATTATTTTGAAATACTATAACAATTGTTTTACTATAACAATTGTTTTGAATGTCATTTGTACCTGTTAATCAGTTGGGGTGCTTTAGTTGTTGAAGTTGTGAAATTATTAAAAGAAAAAATGCCAATAGGTTTTTCTAATACTCAGTATGCGTCTAATCACTTTAATTATGGTTTCTGCAATGGAAGTTCTCATGCAGCAGTCCAGGAATATCGACATCGTTTTCCGGAAAGAAGAGTACCAATGCGCAAGTTTTTGTTGATACGCATCGTAGATTTGTGAATTTGGATTGAGGTAAGCTGATGAGCAAAATCGAGTCCAAAATCGGAATAACAGGGTTGATCACAGAATTCTCCGGGCTTTCAATGCCGACAGGCACTTGAGTATAAGACGGGCAGCTAGAAATGTTAACATGCCGCAATCAAGAGTGTTTTGGACTTTGAAAAAGGACCACCGAAAAGGCTTTCATCTACAACCTGAGTAAGATTTATAGCCAGGGGACACAGAAAAACGCTTAAATTTCTGCAATTGGATCTTGAATTTCATCGCAGATCATCCGTAGTTTTCGCACCAAATTCTGTGGATCCACGAGTCAATTTGATGTAGCTGGGATAGTTAATTACCACAAATTAAATATCTGGGGGCATGAAAATCCCCAAGAAATTAAGTCTACTTCATTTCAAAACGAATTTAGCGTCAATGTGTTCTTGGGATAAGTATTCATCTTTCCGCACCATACTTTTTGTCACCACGTCTGAATGCCGCACTCTTTCTCGAGTTTCTTGAAAACGACTTAGAAGACTTAATGGAATGTGCCCCTTAATCCGTTGCAAAGAAGCTAGATTTAAATGGAGGAGGCCCCTCCACATTTTGGAAATCAACTTAGCGAGTAGTTAAACAAAAACTACCCAGAGCGTTGGATAGGTCGAATAGCAAACGCCAAATTTTCTGCTCTAAATCCTGGTGTGGGACAAATACCCTGGCCGGCGCGGTCGCCAGATCTAAACCCGTTAGATTTCTATGTCTGGGATTATGTTAAAGAAAAAGTTTACAGCACACCCGTTGCAACCGCGACGAATTGCTAATAAGAATCGAAAATCCCTATTTCGAGCTCAGCCAAAACCAAGACATGTTGGCAAGTGCCATAAATTCAATAGTGCGACGTTGCCAAAAATGTGTTGAGAATGGTGGATTGCACTTTGAGAATCTTCTTGTTTCTTTTTTTTTATTTTACAATAAATATTTTCTTAGGAAGCAAATAAGAGGCACATATGTCATTGTTTCCGAATCAGAATGATCAGGAGACTATTTTCCCAGAGTATTTAAGATTAAATCTGAAACCCTTGTATATCGTCAATAGCTTGTAATACTAGAGCATTATAAAATGTATGTATGTATCCACTCTGTACATAGTTCTACACTCAGTTAAGAGGCTTTGCTGATTAACCCCTAATTAATTAAATAATACAGTATAGTTAAATCTTATGACACATACTAAGAATAAAATGACAATTCTCTATTTAGGGTTTTCGGTCATTTATGATTAGAAAATGATCTAAAATTAGATTGAAATTCCATTTAAGCACTGAATACTTGTTTAGCATACCAGGGGTATTGAAAAATATGTCGTGGGAAATCCATTCTATACATAGTTCTGCATATTCACCCATAACATAATTAGTTAAATAATACAGTATGCTTAAATCAGTATAACACAAATTAAGAACAAAACGATACTGCATTTTCAACAATTCTCTATTTAGGAATTTCTCCAATTTCTCTTTAAAAACTGTCCTAAAATTACAAGAAAATTTCTCACAACACCTTGAATATTTGTTTGTGAAATATACATGCTCTATTATAATTCAATTTGCACATACACTCCAAACAGCAAATAATTTAAAAACTAATTTAACTAATCTAAGCCTGAGGTTAAGTTCTCCTTGAACTACAACTTTGTCGAGAAATTAATTCTGGAAAACATTTAGAAATCGTCACCATTGGCAATTCCAATTTCAGAAGCCTTTTGGCAAGGTTTAGAAATTTAATTTTATTGTTTAATGTTCTGTTTGCAATTCTTGTTACGTATTAGTGTTTAATTCCGTTCTTTGATGGTAGTTTTATTCCATTAAAATTATAATATTGTTTTCAACAGGATTATACTGTCAGGGTATTCCAAAAAACAAACAGAAATGAATTCTAGGAAATCTCTAAACGCGCTATGTTATGGTAGGTTCAGATATTTTAACACAAACAACATCGTTGTCAAGCATACGTTTACGGAATATATATTAATCATTGTGCACTATTGCGGTTATAATGCATTTATAGTCTAAAATAGAATAACTGCATACCATATAGTGCAGCAAATCAAATTCAAACCTGGTATTGTGCAAAGCCTTTGTCCTTTGTACCTGTTTAAACAAATCTAACCATTACAATACCATTGATTTCGTGATCTATTAATGCAAATCAATTCTGTCAGTTAGTTTCAATAATAAAAATATTATAGAAGAAGTTTGCAAGTAATGGCATTTTACGAAATCAACTATCCGTAATGCCTAGAGCCCTGATTAAAACATTTATGTTTCTTTTGCACTTGCGAAATGCACCGAGAAGATGCATTTAACGACATAAATTGGCAGCTGTCGAAAGAAGTCGCAACATTTTTAATTGAACATTGTGAAACGTAGGAATCAACGAGCAAGCAGAGGAGTTTTTTTGACTATACCTGTCGCACTTTCCATTTCATATTCATCTAAACTCTAAAGCTAAGTCTTCGAGTGCTATGATAAATGAATGAACTAGGTGAGCACTCGACACAGTTAGGAGCAGTTAAAAGTTACATAACTTTCTCCGTAACTGCATGCCACGCACTAGAAGCAAGCGATTCTGATTTCTCCCACAAAATGCATTTAATCAAATACGTGAGAGGTTGAAAATGCAACCGCTGCAAGTATGCAGTGGCTGCATGCAAGACTAGTGCCAACCAATTTTACATTCCGTTTACGCATGCTGTCTGCGTCGTAAAAAAAACTTCTATTTGTTTTCTTAAAACTAAAAATAACAGATTTAAAATGGTCTATACTCTATATAAAATGATCATGTCATTGGGAATTCTGAATCAGGAATCGCTTGTTGTTATTATTATGTCAAAAGCTATTTTAATGAAACACAACAATTACTGCGGTTTTTATGGGAAAAATATATATGTGAGATTAATTTGGAACTAAAATTCCAATTACCAAATTAGGTGTTAAGTCTTCAGTTATTTATGACTATAAAAACCAAAAAGTTCGCTTCAGAATTCATCCTCCACCCATGGCATTTTGACTAATTGTTTCTGTGCCACAAGTGACAAAAGAAACAGGGATAAGGATCACAATAGACGAGTAAAGATGTTTATCAAAGATGTATTCGAAATGACCTAGCTTTTTCTAGATTACACTAGGTTTGATCAAATATATGAGGCTTGTTAAACGGAAGCCTATCTTTGATAAACCTAGCCTTGAAAACAAATGCGATAATTCAAATGATGTTTGTTAATGTTAGTAGTGCTTGTAAGCAACACATTAATAAGTTTCTGGCGTTTTAGTTTGATTCTGACTTTAAAATTTCAATTTTGAAATGGCGTTTGTTGTTGAAGATCCGTCCAAGTATGATCAGCGTGCGGTCCTACAACTTTTAAGCACTGAGGTTGTGCTGCCATTGCAGATTCATACGCGAATGCAAGCAGTGTATGAAAATGCATGCATTGCGTACCCAACTGTGAAGGAATGGTGCCAAAAATTTAAGAATGAAAAAGAGGGAACTATGGATGAGCCGCGACCAGGTGCTCGGTGTACTGCATTAACAGAAAACCATATGGCATGTGTGGAAGGCCTTATTAGAGAAAATCGTCGAATTTCAATTAGCGAAATTTCAGAAATTGTTGGTGCGCGTGTAGGATCTGTCCATAGTATTGTTCGTAATCTGGGGTACAGCAAAGTTTGTTCGCAATTGATTCCTCGTCTGTTGTCTAATGAACAAAAATGCTTGCGAATGGGCTTATCTCTGCGACACCTCACAAACTATAGGCAGAATAGTGATGAGTTTCTTCTGTCGATAGTTGCTGGTGACGAAACTTGGTGCAATTACTATGAGCCATCCAGTAAGTTATCATCGATGCAGTGGAAACATTCAAGTTCACCACCACAGAAGAAGTTTAAAGCACAACCTTCTGCAGGCTATTGACCATGAAGGACCCTTGTTGATGAAGTTCAAGGAACCTGGAGTAAATGTCAATGCAAATCTGTACAATTAAATTTTGAACAAGCTTCATGAAGAAGACGGAAACGTCCAGAAAAACTTACACGTGGGCCATTTTCCTGCACAACAATGCTAGGCACCACGTTGCTAATGTGGCAAAAGAAAATTTTCAACGAAAGATATGGAGAGTTTTAGAGCATCCACCCTATAGCCCGGATCTATCGTCTCGCGATTTCCATATTTTTGGATCCTAAAAAAGGCGTTAAAGGCCGGCATTTTGAGTGTGACGCAGAAGTACAGATAGCTATGGAAGACTTCTTCAATCAGCAGCCACAACAATTCTATGAGCAGGGTATACGTCGGTTGGTAAAGCAATGGGATAGGTACCTTAACTGTGACGGTAATTATTTGTAATTATATTGTTGAATACATTATTTATAAAGCAAAAATGGGTTTCAATTGAACACCTTGTAGTTCGAATATTACAAGTATGTCCATAAGGCGATAAAACATTTTTGCCAGTATTAGCAAATAAAACTGTATCAACAATAACTTAATAATAATTTATAATTTTTGAGTAAAACGTCGATTCTGGCTTGGGTTCGAAGCCTAAGCATTACTATGCAAATTTATAATAGCCTTGTCTGCAACCCACTACACACAATTGCCAAATCCGGCTTGCAACCGTGGGATCTTAATGTTAAAAACCTTCTCTGGAATTTCTGTCGTTTGGATTCGACTTTAAACCATAGGTTCCCCGTGTTTCTACCTTAGCGCTAAGGAGAAACACGTGGTAGAGAAGAGGCTGATGCCTAGCAGTGGGACGAAAAGGCTGTTAATGATGAAAACAATAAATTAATCCAATTTTTCAGAGGAATTTCAAAAACAACGTTTTATTTAATAAAAACGTATTGTACAAGGTGATTCCAAACATGTGCGAAAAACTTGCAGCGCAGAAGAAAGAAAAAAAATACATTTTAGTGAATTGAGGTGAAAAACAACAACAAGATCCCGTACCGCTCCGAATTAAAAAAAAATATATAAAGTGATTTAGGGGTAAAATAATCTCAGCTATCGTGGTTAATTTTTTCTTGTAGGTGTTTAGAATCGCCCTGTATACAGTGGTCCCAAGCGGCCTCTGTGAAATATAAACGCAACGAAACATACATGTTGTTTCGTCCCACTGCTGGTCATCGGCCTTTTCTCTTCTACTTGCTTCTCCTCAGCGCTAAGGTAGAAACACGGGGGACCTACAGTTTATCGTTGAGTCCGAACGACAGAAATTTTACAGCAGGTTTTTAGGATTAAGATCCCACGGTTGCAAGCCGGATTGAGAAATTGTATCTGGTGGCTTGCAGACCAGCCTTTTATAAATATGCATAGTAATGCTTAGGTTTCGAACCCAACCCAGAATCGTAGTTTTACTCAGAAAGCGAGCGCTCTATTAACTGAACAACTACCACACGCGATCATTTATAATTTAAATAATTCTGTTTTAAAGTCACACTTCAATTAGTAGTTAATCAGAATTGGCGTCTGCCATTTAAATTCACTATATTATTTAATATAGTTTATTTTGGATGTAAATGTGAAGTTTCAGGCTTCCGCGGTTTGTGTCTAAGGAAGTCATCTCTTCGGGCTTAAACCGCGTTGTCGTGGAATTGAAAGTTGCTGACGTTTCGCTAACCATTGCAGGCAGCATTGTCATTACGCTATTATTAGCGAAATGTCAGCATCATTCAATTCTACGACGACGCTGTCTAAGCCCGAAGAGATGACTTCTTTGGATGTTAGTTTTACTACAGAAATCTGAATATTCTATTTTTAAAAGGTTCTCATTGAAAACTTCTCAATAAAGTTGATAGAGCTTTACACTAAATTAGTACATAACCTAAAATTATCTTATGCCAGCTTACCCTTTTGAAACGTACTACCTTTGATATACAGTAGAATCTCGATAAGTCAAAGTTGAAGGGAAATCAAAAATAATTTGAGATATCGAAAATAGCTTAAACGATACATACATATTTAATCTTTATTATCTGCACAAACGAAAAATACGCGCTGTTCGATGTCTACAATGAATGCTACACTATACTATTTAAGTTCAATTGACATGGCGCCGCCGAAACTGTAAATGGTCATTGGCCGTTAGACTGCCAGAAATCGCCATAGCGTTGAGGTAAAATCCCTCAATTATTTCTGCAAAATTTAATTTCGAGTTACAGAAATATTTGCTGATAGCAAACCTAGTCTAGGGGATTATAAAAAGTATTGACTTATTAAAAACTTCTTCAAACGCGAGATATCGATATAAACTTTGTCGGGAAACAGCTTCTAGTTGAGTAATAAAACATTTAAAATTTTGCAGGTTCAATTGGTAACAAAGTTCGGCTGTATTTGAATTTGATTAAACTTGGAGTTTAGGTGGTAAACCGCCTTAAAGTTCTTTTAGGCTTACATATCCTGTCAACACCAACTACTTTTAATTTCCAATACATTAAAATTAAAATTAAAAGTAAGATGAACTCATCCCTTCGGGGATAGATTACGCTTTGATAATGCTACTTGCAACGGTTGGCGGAACGTCAATCTCAATCAGTTCTACGATGACGCGTCTAAGGACGACTTCATTAGCTCCAACCGCGGAAGCCTGAAGCTTTATAACGTTTCCACGGAAATTTATTAATATGTACATCATAATCAGTTACTCGTTCTTGATTTGATGTCAATGTTTAATTAATGCGTTTACATTAACATAAAGTAATAAGACCTGATATGTTAAGGATATTATAAATTAGCATCTTATATCCCCCCTACATCCCCATATCAAATGCAATTATGTAGCAAATATTAAATATATTGCTTCCCATTATAATTATTAGATTTTTACAGTCGTACTTATATTAAGGTTTCTAAATAATAACGAAAGATGTATGTTATTGGCTTAAAATTTGCTTCTGTAAATTGGAATTTCTGAAAACTCTTCCAAAGAAAAAAGTTTTACAGTCAAGGGCAAGAGTGCTTGTTACAAATATCTTTAATAATTTGTAATTATGGTAGATAAATTCATATTTAATTAATCTTTTAAGAGGTATTTTAATAAAGTCTATTTTCTCTCTTATTTAGATGTATTTAAATTAGTCATTATACATATAATTATATCGACGTAAAACTTAGATATGCACAAAACAAAAATACAATCACTTAATTATCATTTATCATCGTACATCAGGCAAATTAAGTTAATTTTTGTACTCGTCTATCTGGAGCTTGATGTTTTGGTTAACTCATAGTATTTTTGCATATACGTACATTTGAGTTTTTGCTTATTTCAAGGTTTCTATAAGTGATACTTTGACATTTATGTTGCATCTATTTTCTTCATGAACTTGAAATACTTCTACATGTAAAATTTGGTTTTTGACGTCAATTCTATAGTTTCAAATAATTGTATTTTTAGTTTACAAATTTCCTGACTCTTAATTTCTTCATGAACTTCAAATTCTTTTGCATTTAAATTTATCAGTTCGCAGCTTTTAGAATTATTTCATTTTATGGGTTTTGTTCCAAGACATATCTGATTTGCAATTTCTCTTTTAATTTAAAATAAGGTTTGGATGTAAAATTGGATTTCTCAACTTATCAATTCCATGGTTTGTAAAATAATATTGATTTTAGAAATTTTTCTATAAAACGTGTCTGATGCTTAATTTCTTAAGTAATTTAATTTATTCTTGCAAGTATAATTGGGTTTCTTTATTAGCTCTAAGGTTTTAAATTTAGTTTAACTTTTACTTTAAAACTTATCTCACGTTTAATTCAGCATACCTTCAAACGCTTTTACATACTAAAAGTTTTACTTATTCATTCCACAGTTGTAAGAATAATTTAAAAATTTTACATCAAACATATCCGACGCCTTCCTTAACTCAAACTACATTTGGATGTAAAATTGGTTTTCTGAAATTAGCAGTTCTATGATTTTTAGAAGAATTTTGATTTAAGTTTAATTTATCTTCGTTAATATACCAGATTTCCGAATGTAAAATAGGGTTTTTGACTTATCAGTTCTACAATTTTAAGA
>JABXWE010005938.1:0-30697 GCA_014611495.1 Limonius californicus | reverse complement strand
AAAAACTCCCTAGTAATCGATTTGACGTAAAATTTTCTACATAAATTTATTTAAAATACTCTTAAACTTCCTCAATAGAAAAAATAGTATAAAGAACACGTTTCATAAGACCACTTCTCGCACTCGTCCGTTGAAAAACTCGACGCTTCGCGTCTCGTTTTTCAAACTTGGACTCGTGCGTTAAGAAAAGGCCTTCTGAAACTAGTTCTTTAATATACTATTTAAACAACTGCGTAACGCCAAACGTGAACAATACATGATCAATAATTACAAATTGTATAAATACGAATGACTTCACAGCAAAGAAAAGATATCTGGTAGGGACGGGAATTGAATAAATAGATAGTAATACTGACGTTTCGAAACAAAATATGACAATGGTTTTACTTTTTTCAGATAAGTATCTAAAAATATGAAGCAGTTAGTTATGTTTCTATAATACGAAGTATTACAAAACATAAACATTACCAAAGCTGTTTCTGTTTAACTAACTCTAATCTATTCCAGTACGTAAAATCAATGATGACGACGAATTAAATCAGTCTGTTTTAAACAGTAATAGTATTTGAAAAAACGAAATTAAAAAATAGTTTAGAACTTATTAGAATTTTGCTGTTTAAACCAAATGCGTGACGTCTTAGTCCTTTCTTCTAGAAATTACGATAATACCGTTATTGTATTGGCAGCAATGCATGTTAATAACATAACCTGTAATTATCCCGTGCTCTCAAAATTTATCGTTTATCGCGCAGGAAGCGCTTGTTGTTCTTGTATTTGGCTGCGTTTTTGCGATAAACGGTTAATTATTGTCATGGTATAAGAAATAATTACAACAACCTTGATGCTTTCAAACACCGCCCTTAATCGACATTGCTAACACAATTTATCTAACAATGACATAGAACTTTTATTTTTGAATATGCGCAAAATAAAATACCATAAAAGAAAAAATAATTATAAATCTGTCTGGGGTCTGTGACTCCATAAGTTTGTGTCGCAAAATGTTTTAATATTATAATATAAGTATGATTTTGCAAATGACCAACACGATAATTCCTTGTCATAGAACAAAACTGGTTAAATCGGGCATGCAGGCCAGAACAATCGACGAGATGGGCTGGCTAGCGCAAGCCCTAGGCTTGACTTTAATAGAAATCTTTTGATAATGGATAATAAATCTAGGACATTATATGGAAAAGAGAAGAGGAACTAGGAAAACTGATAATTACCATGCCACAAGGAAGAGAATGATGGAAACTGCTCTCTTTATACACTGTATCATTTTTGTAATTTGGAATATCTTTTGAAAATTTTTGCTATTTACATTATTTAAGTAACATTTGAGATCAAATCTATGTTAGAATTTTCATTGACGGCATTTTTAGATGTATGTGAAGATCTCGGAATATAAGTTTTGCGAATTAACTTTCGCCGTTCATTATCATCATCATTGACGGCCTCTTTTTCCCACTGCTGGGCCTCTTCTCTGACACGTATTCCTCCTCAGCACTAAAGTAGAAACACGGGGGACTTACAATTTAATGTTGAATCCAAACGACATAAATTTCAGGGAAGGTTTTTTAACATTAAGTTCCCACGGTTGCAAGCCGGATTAGGAAATTGTGTGTGATGGGTTGCAGACAATATTTTTATAAATCTGCATAGTAATGCTTCGGTTTCGAACCCAAGCCAAAATCGACGTTTTACTCAGAAAGTGAGCGTTCTACCAACTGAGGTACCACCACACATTCGCTGTTACAGTAATTTATTTATCCACGATTAAGTTACTGCCGTCTTCTATTCCTACTCTTTACAGAATAATTAATTCCCGGTCGTACTTCTTCTTCTTCCTGTGCCGTCTTCTATCGAAGGTTGGCTATCATCATGGTTACTTGTACCTTGGATACTGCTGCTCGGAATAATGAATTCGTACTTTTCCCATACCATTGCCTTAAATTCCTCAGCCAGGGTGTACGTCTCCTACCTACGCTTCGCTTCCCTTATATTTTACCTTGTATGATCAACTGAGGTAAGTAATATATTTCATTTTTCAATATGTGACCCAAATATGCTAGTTTGCGACATTTGATGGTTTTAAGTAATTCCAGATCTTTGTTGTGTCTTTGCAAGACTATTTCATTCCTGATTCTTTCTATCCACGAAATTCTGAGCATTCTGCGATATAGCAACATTTCGAACCTTTCTAACTTTTTACTTGTTGCTTGTGTTAGCGTCCATGACTCGACGCCATATAAAAGAACTGGGAACACATAGCACCGTATGATCCGTAGTGTAAGATCAAGGTTTAAATCACGGCAACCTATTACTTTTCTCTTTTTTTCAAAAGAACTTCGCGCTTGTTCAATCCTGCTTTTTATTTCTTTACTGTGATCTAAATCGTCGTTTATGTTACAGCCAAAGTATTTGTATTTGTTCACTCTCTCCCGGTGGTACAAAAGCTTGAATTATTATAAAAAAAGTTAAAGAGCTAGCTGGTACAGCTACAACCAAAAAAGGAAATATATTGCTAAAGCAAAACGGCAAAATTATCCCCTACGGCCTATACTAAAGGGAAACTGGAGAGATGGAAAGAATACATGCCTGAATATGAAAGAAGATCTAATACATGAAAATAAAGATGAAGAAAGCGTTCCACGCATAACAGAAGAAGAAGTATATGCAACAGGACTATCAAAAAATAATAAAGCACCTGGTCCCGATCAAATACCATCCAAAATACTAAAACTCAACATAGAACATATAGGAATATTACTGGAAATGTGTAACTCGTTCTACAACAAGGGAGTCATTCCTAGAGAATGACTAAAATGTACATTTGCTACGCTACCAAAAAAGACCAACGCGGATGAATGCAGAGATCACCGAACAATTAGTCTGATGAACCACACAATAAAAGTTTCCTTGAAGAACATGCACCAAAGAATGCATATATAAGAAGGCCTTAGATAAAGTCTGTAATAACCGTCTTATACAATTGCTCAGAAAGAACTTAGATATGAAACACAGCAGGGCATGGGATTTCCCCGGCGCTATGCAATCTGCATGCTGAGAAAATAATCCAAGAACCATTGGCAGAAGAAACGGTAGGTATCAAAATGAATGGAAGACCAATTTACAACCTAAGAATCGCAGACGACACAGTATTAATAGTAGATTGCCTAGAACACTGGTTCCCAAAGTTTTTAATGCGACACTCCATTTTTGCGAAATTTTTTCTCGCGACCCCCTCTTGTAGTATTCAGCGGCTAAACGGCCAACCGACGTAAATTTCCATCTTATTTGGGAGGGGGCTAGATGGCATTGCAATAATCTAGAAAATCCATTTTGCTTTATATAAGTGGCGGACCGTGAGCGGATTAGTCTTCTTCTTCTTCTTTTCGCAAGGTTTAGGCCTTTGGCGATGAATA
Organism: Limonius californicus; assembly: GCA_014611495.1. Classification (NCBI taxonomy): domain Eukaryota; kingdom Metazoa; phylum Arthropoda; class Insecta; order Coleoptera; family Elateridae; genus Limonius; species Limonius californicus. The sequence goes on along the minus strand of JABXWE010005938.1, from coordinate 27,269 downwards.
TCTCAAATATGGTTATACTGTTATTTCCCAGAAATCCCACTGCGTAGTTTGTCTATAATTAGTCAAAAGAAAGTATGAAGCCGTCAAAGCTATTTCGACATTTAAATACCAAACATCCAGACAAAAAAGAAAAGCCTGTGGAATTCTTTGAAAGAAAGCTAAACTCTCTCCACAAGAAGCAACCCACTTTTACATCAGCAACCACTGCTAATGAAAAATCTCTACTATCAAGTTATTGAGTTGCTTTCGCATTGCAAAACCCGGTAAGCCACATACAATTGCTAAGGTCTAATTTTATCAGCAGCTGTTGAAATGGTGCATATAATGGTGGATGAAAAAGAGGTTGAAAAGCTGAAAGCAATACCCCTCTCTAATAATACTATCCAAAGAAGAATAAGTGACGTGGCAGAAGATAAGTATTCAAACACAAGTTGTTGAAAATATTAAGAAGTGCACGTACTTCTCATTACAGATGGATGAATCCACGGATATTTCTAACTGTAGCCAATTTATAGCATTTGTAAGATATAATACTGGACATGGTATTACAAAAGATATTTTATCTTGTACTCCATTAGAGTCAATACTACCGGAACATGTTTATTCGACACCTTCATGCAAAGTACTAATAAGTACTGACTCGGTAAAATGTGTTGCTATATGCACCGATAGCGCCAAGGCTATGACAGAATATCGATCTGCTCTTATTGTCAGATTAAAAGAGATAATGCCAAATGCTACATGGTTACACTGTTTTTTACATAGAGAAATTCTTGTATCAAAATCTTTACCTTCTGAAATGGATTGTATTTTAAAAATGTCATTAAAGTGGTAAATTTCATGAAAGGAAAAGCATTGCAGAAAATAACACCAGGAAACTTTAATGATGGTGAAATCATAGAAAAAGTCCAAAAATAGAGAAATCTAGGAACAATCATTAATGAGCACACCGACCACAATAAGAGATCTAGGCAAAATTAGGACAAGCAAGAACTATATTTAACAAGATGAGGAACGTATTATGCATCGGAAACCTTAATTTGAGTCTAAAATTAAGACTCTTGAGGTGCTATGTGTTTGCAGTGATGTTCTACAAAATGGAAATCTGGACTTTGAAGAAAAACATCACTGACAGATGGGAAGCGATCAAACTATTGACATACAGAAGAATATTAAAGATGAATTGGATAGACCGTGTCACAAACGATAACGTGGTAAGAAGAATAGGAAAGGAAAACGAAGCTATGAACACGATCAGAACACGAAAATTGCATTATTTAGGACGTATGTTGCGAAGCCAGAAGTATAATTTACTGGAAGTAATTATTCAACGAAAAATACAAAGCGAAAGAAGTCGAGGTTGTCGAATATCTTGGTTGAATAACTTGAGAACATGCTTCAGTTGAAGCTCCATCGACTTATTTAGAGCTGCAACATCGAATGTCTGAATTGCAGTAATGGTTGCCAACCTTCTGGAAGATATGGTAGGTAAAGGAGAAGTGGCAGAAGCAGCTTGTTCCAAATCGCTCCCAATGTTCGATGATGAGCTAAAACTCAAAAGATTATTTATAACTATACGTGTTGTATAATAATGATTAGGCTCTACACCCCATGAAGAGGTTTGGCCTGCAAGGCGGAAGGTCAAAGCTCCCGTATCCTTGCTCTCACACCCGGTTATCGCGTGCCAAATTAATGACATGTGGTGATCATCACACATTGAACAACCGCATTATTACCCGTTGTTCATTCGAACACAGGTACCCAATTATTTAAAGTGGCTGGGTAGGCCACCCCCCAGGCATCGAGTCGGGGGTTTGAACTCCCGACCTTCCGCACCAGAGCCCAATGCTCTAACTACTGGACCACGGTGGCATACGTGTTGTATTCGCTAATAGTTTTGATTGTCCGTTATTCCAGTACCTCAATATGCATTTCTGTTTCTGTATTAAATACTTGGATATTTATTAGGCAGATGCTTATTTTATTTATAGATACAATTAATTTAAACTCAGGTTACACGATTTATTTTAACCTTTACGTTTAAAATTATCTAAATAGAATGTTCACTAATTTCTAATTATCATTTATCGTTTGATGATAGTAAAGGTGCAAAAATTTGCATGATCAGGCTGATGAGTAGATAACCCAAAGTCAAGGTTCTATTCTTTGTGCTATAATCATATTTGTAAAACACGGAACAACACTTAACTAAATTTAAATTAACACCACTTACTTATCAAGTTTCAGATATTTCTTATCACAGTAAAAGATAAGCTTCAATGTCCTTTGTTATTAGTCATATGTAAAAGCCTATAATAAACATACTAGTTGCATGTTGAGATCGTTGGTTTGTTGCACGTACTGTGTATAATTTAATTTGCCTTATTAAACCAAAAAATAACTAAAATTAAGTGAGTTGGTGGAACCAATCCAGCTTTCGTAAACATATTTTATAACGAAGGAATTCTGCAGGTAAACCATGGCATGTGAAAGCATTCAAACAACTTGCGACTATGCAGTACAGGCTGCAACAATGGACGACAGACCTGCAATATTTGAATTTATAAAAAAATTCTTTTACACTGCTGAACCACTAAATGAGGCGGTGAATCGCAATGAAAATAAAGCTCCAACTCATAAGTACGAAGACTCACCTATGGCTTACCTTTTAGAGGGACTGTCGTTAAAGGCTGTAGCTGCTTCTGGAGAAATAATTGGTGTGTCATTATGTTCAGAAATAAAACCAGAGGAAAATGTACTTGAACCAAATGGGAATTCTGGATTGGACGGTATTCATAGAATCTTAAACATTGTCGAAGATAAAATTTCAGAACTAAGTAAAACGACTCATAATAATATTAAAGAAATGGAAGTTAGAGTTATAACAGTTCATGAAAATTGGAGGAATAAGCGAATTGGGAGGATATTACTAGAACACTCTAAGTATGTACTAATTTTTATCATAAAAATCTGATGCTACATAAAGCCAAAAGAAGAGTTGCTTGCCAATTTTTTGATTTTAATTTTAATATGAATATAATTTCAGGGATCTTGCGAAGAAGAAAGGATATAAACAAATACGAAGTATCTGCACTAGTGCCTACACTTCAAAAATGTTTGCTCGATCTGGATTTGAATGCATCTACTCACTTCAGTATATGGATTGCATTAAACAGGAAATTATTAAATATTTGCCACAAGAACCCCACACTCACATAAATGGCATGATTTTACAGTTTTAAAATGGATGTTAATATTGTGTGATACTCTTTGGTAAATACAAAATAATTGAAGCTGTTTGCATTATAATTATTCATTTTTGAACTTGAAATGTAGTCTCTGCTGTTCTAGGTTATTTGCTCGCCAATATTTACTCGCCACCGATTGCTCGCAAAGACAGTTATTCGCCATCCGTTTGGTCGACAGCCAACGTGCTCGCAGTACCTATAGTATAACTGTGTCGATATAGAAAAGCAAGTTTTTTGTTTGTTAGACATCTTTGTTTGTAAAATAATTTAATGTATCTTTTGTTTTATAATTAAAACCTTTTCTATAATTTTCAGATACCATAGGTATGAAAGAAACATTACTTTATTTAAAAATAGATATTAAGTTTTTAAGGAAATATTCCTTTATACAGCAAGAACCCAAAAAAATTGTGTGTATGGTCGTTAACACTACCTAAAGGGCCGGTAATTTTTTAAATTTTAGGGGCTTAATAAAAATGTATCAAGTTCCATAAGCATTTGGAAAAAGTTTGCAACTGAAAGGGAAAGTTAGAAATGTTTTTTTATAGCTAAAAGGTTAATTCTCAATTTCAATTTAAAAATCTCAGACAAAGCGGGTGTTTGCGTTAAGCATTCTAACTTAAAAATTAAGTCTGATAAATATTACCCTATATACATTTAAATGCATGAGGCTTAGAGGAATTGAAAGATTTCGAGAATTACCAACAACATAAACTATTTGCCTAGAGATGATCTTTTATTTCAATACTACTTGTCAAGTATCTTTTCACGAGCAATCGTCTTAGTGAGCAACTAGTTGTCGAGCATTGAGAACCGAGAGCAAACAGTGGCGAGCAAATTGGCGCGAGCAAGTGTGTGGGCACCAGACAATAGAAAATAGTTTCTGTTTTAATAGTACCTACTCCTAAATTGTATATATGGTACTTTCAAATCATAGAGTCACATTTCTAAAGTGTGTTGGGGGGTCCTAGTAAGTCAAAAAGTTACAATGAGCTGCTTTAATAAATTCCACGAGTCGGTAAGTTATGAATCTTTATTTAATATTTAATACAGCAGATTTCCTTGATATTAGATTAGACTAATTACATAGCCGCCCACGTCACCTAATTTAACCCCGCTCAATTTGTACTTAAGTACAATAAGATTAACCAAGAAAAGTCAAAACTTTTAATTTTAGGAAGAGACTAGGATCAATAATTAACATATACATACATAAAAGAGGACATACAGATGCGAGGCCTACAATGAAGCTAAACTACGTTTGTGTTAAAACATCTACTAACGTCAAAGATTCTACCTAGAACAACTTATCTGTATATGGAAGTGAAACCTGGTCGCTCAACCAGAAACACGAAAAAAAGGTACAGGTTCGAAAGGAAAATCTTAGGAACATTTGTGGGACCGGTAAAAGAAGAAGAAAATAAAAGAATATCAACTAATAGAACAACCGAATATATTCTTCTTCTTCGTGCCCTTTATCTCTTACGAGACGTAGCGATCTTCTCTCCTCTCTCTTCTAAAGATATTCTCCGGCTCCAAAACATACCAATAACCATAAAGAAAGATTACATTGAGCGGGCCGCGAGGCAAGATCGACAGAAAACAGGACTCAAGCAAAGTTTTTGAAGGAGTAATTGAAAAAACAAGATCATGGGGAAGACCAGGGAAAAGATGGAGAGATGGATTAGAAGAGGACCTTGAAAGGTTGAGAATTAACAACTGGAAGATAATAGCAAGGGTCAAGAAAGAACGGAAGCCAATTGTAGGAAAGGTGAAGACCCAGTTAGGTTCGTGAGGCCCATAAATAAGTAAGCTATATGAAAAATATTGTTTATAAACAAGTGGTCAAAACTGAGGACAAGCTCTGACACCTCATTCAAGACACATGTATGCAAAACACTCCAGCACAATTTGAAAGAGCCTGACGGTCATTAATTTTTTAAGCACAGTCTTGTATTTTTAAAAAGGGAATTGTATACATTTACTGCAACTTGTTACTGTACTTTGTTAGTATTTCCCTTGTAACTTTTTGATAAAGCATTGTTTATTTGTTAGAACTTATTTGGTCCCCCTACATGCTGTACAAATTTTGCCCCATGTTGTAAGAACACCCTGTATATTAGTTAGTTACCTGCGACCATTTACTTTGTTTAATAAACAAGTTCATTTCAATAATTTTTTCAGAAATGAAAGTTTTTAATGTTATTATTATATCCTTTAAGTCAGTGAAGCGGTTGTAGGCTAGAGGTTAACGTATTAGACTACTACGCTGCAGGTCCTGGGTTCAATTCCCAGTACCGAAACTTCAGATTTTTATCAGCAATAGCAAACCAGCGAGGCATTCTGCGTAGTAAATCTTCTTTAGAGTAGAAGTGTTTACACTTCCCGTGGTTCGGAGCCCACGTTAAGCTGTAGGTCATCTATGTCTATGGAATTTTAAACGCGCAACACAGGCATAGGACAGAAGATCGCTACGTGTCGTAAGAGAAAAAGCACTCCAAGAAGAAGAAGTCAGTGAATAGCAACACGCGGCCCTCTTAGGTTCCTTGTGCGACCCGCGAAGGTCCGTTTTGATCGGTAAAAGATAAACAGTGTTACATTATAACTCCTGCCGTTTCAGCTGGAGCCGGTCAGTATCTTTACTGCATTCACTTGAAAATGTTATAAAACAATTCAAAAATTAATTCGGAATCGTTGAAAAAGACGCCGAAAATATACAACTAGTAAATTTGAAGAAAGAAGAACAAAGACGCAAAAAATATACGATAATGATGACTCATTTTATGTAAGAGAAGATTTCTATACAATTTGGGAAGAGAATTTGACCGCGCAGAAAAAGGGGTATTGCAAAATACTCTTCATGCTTTCTATGCCAGAAAATGGAAAAAAAAATATTTTAAACCTGAAAGTAATTTATGAGAAGGATATAAATAAATATCAATTCCAAGATGAAGTTGAACAATTTTTACTCTTCATAAAAGAAAAGAAAAATATTCAGCTGCCGATGCAGAAAATTTCCCTTATATGGATGAAAGGACACGGCGGCAATTAAGGCAATGAGGATGCTGATGAGATTGCGAGACTGACCTCCAAACGACCTATTTAGGGACTAGAACCCGTTATTCCTATATCCCTGAGGACATTAAGATTTATGCTATACCAAGAAACCCTAAAAAAATGGGTAAACACTGAAAGTTTTTGTCATGCAAGGGCTGCTATTACTGCACCCTCGTCAAAGACAGCCAAATTTTGTGTCCACCTGTACCGAAAGAACCTGCGACTAGTTATAGGTATCTTATTTGGACACTACACCCTATAGGCCTATATCAACACATGCACAGGATGAGACTGGCGGATAGCCCAAACACCCCAGTTGCGGATGTCCTCAAGTACATCCAAAGGATTGGATGGCTTGGGTGATGCCCAAATTGGGGAACTGCTGGGGAGGCAGCACAATGGGCCCACCTATGTGGCACGTGAGGTAACTCACCTTCCTAAAATTTACAATGATGTATATTGAATATGAATATTAAAATTATCAAATAACATTACTTTTTTTTTCGTTAAGTTCCTTAATAAGTAGTTATTAAAAGAGTAATCTTACAAGTGAAAATCCCTATGTATTTTGGTAAAGTTATCAAATTAAATTAGTCTAATAGTAATTATATAGGGCATTTATCAATGTTATCGCGCAGGGTCTCCAAGCAACGTTATCTGCCACTGAAAGTTCATCGAATTTAAATATTATTCATTCTACATAAGGGATAATTGTTAATAATGGTTATTTTTGAAATATAGTCGATATTCCATAAGTGGAAGTGCCAACCATTAAATTCGTTACCTTTTTATGCTAAACAAAACTTTTAAGTTGTAAATATTGCTTAAATATGACAGAAATGAACGCACGATAGGTAATTTAGAAATGTTTATTTATAAGTAGGTACGCACACATACTTTCATTATTATTAAAAAACCAGTAAGTTTTTGTTGTAAGGTGCATTTAATTAAAAGTTTTTGATTGAAAAATATTTCATGCTTATTTAAACTAGAAAACACTGCTTCGCGTACATTTTCCTGATACTGGAATGCTCGGCGAATAGTGAAAAATGCGGTCAACTTAATTTTGCCATTTTATGATTTTAGTGAGTACACTATGCAAGAATGGATATGCAACTGCAAAGTAAATTTGAGTGCACCAGCTTAAATACAAATCTACGTGTATTTATTGACCAAGGAACGCACAAAGAGTTGGAAAATCCTTTACGACGATGGAAGGCAAGTTTCAAATTCCGAGAAAGGCACAATACACCTAACATTCAAATATACAATAAAATAATAGAAAATCTTCGCTAAATAGAATATGGAAGTTCGACTGTAATAATTTGAACAAGTACCGTACAATTTTTTTATACCTAATTATTAACTTTTGTTTTTATATTACAATAGTATATTAAAGAACTAGTTTCATAAGGCCTTTTCTTAACGCACGAGTCCAAGCTTGAAAAACGAGACGCGAAGCGTCGAGTTTTTCAACGGACGAGTGCGACAAGTGGTCTTATTAAACGTGTTCTTTATACTATTTTTTCTATTGAGGAAGTTTAAGAGTATTTTAAATAAATTTATGTAGAAAATTTTACGTCAAATCGATTACTAGGGAGTTTTTATAAACACTTATGGCAGCACTGACAGGTGGCTAAAACTAATATTTCAAACTTTCAAATTCAAATCGAACTACCAACATCGTAAAAAAACAAACTAAAAACAGTACGATTATAGGCCTCCTTAACGTACTGTTTTTAAGCTAAAACAGTGCGCTTAGAACGGCTTTATAAAACCGAAATAGAAAAAGACATGAATAGTTGCAATCTATGTGCACATTTGAATTTAATATCTCAAGTTTTTTAAATTTAATTGATAATTAATCAACATGACCTAAATAAACGCAAAATTTATCTCTGTACAGATACTAAACAAACACAACTTATAATGGGACCACTGTTTTGTGATTACGTTCAGTACAACAAAAATCATGTTATTAACAAACAGTTCTTAACACAATAATGTCAGAAACAACTCCAACAACTTTCAAAATTAAATGTATAACAGAACAAGACAAGGACAGAGTGCTCCGATACTTAAGACAATACTTCTACGGGGATGAACCTTTAAATGAATACTTGAACCGCGAAAGTGCCACCCAATCCACTGCCAACAATCGTGGACTTGAATCTACAAGCAGTATCAAAGAAGGATTGTCTATAATGGCGTTAACACCTGCAAATGAAATAGTGGGTGTTATCATTAACAAAAATTTCAAAGCAGGAGTTGAAGCCCATAGAAGCCTGCTGGAAAATAGCTCCAACTTCCATAAAATTATAAAACTGGTTGAAAAGCTTGAAGAGGGAATGGTCAGTCTTGCAAAACTCCAAAATGATAATGAAAAAGAAATGAGTATAAGGATAATATCTGTACACCCTCTATGGAGGAATAAAGGTGTTGGGTTTGCACTGCTTGAAAGAACACGGTATGATAATCAACATTTAGCACATATTTTTACATTTAACTCAAAAAAGAATAAAATGGAGTTTTGGTAAAGGGCAGAAATTCAAGCTGGTGGTAAATAAAATATATATTTCAGGACAATTGCAGAAGAAAATGGGTTCAGTCAGGTTCGCACGATTTGCACTAGCTTTTACAGTGCAAGGATTATGGAAAAATTAGGATTCCATTATATTCATTCTATAAAATATGAAGATTACAAAGAAAATGGAGAGGTGGTATTCAAACCCAACCCACCTCACACGCACATACAAGCTATGTTTTTGAGAATTCAATAAATTGTCTTGGGGTTAAATAACATCTCTGATTACTATTGTTTATTTAAGTAATGTAAAAAGATATTTTTATAAAGTCCAAATCTGTGCTGTTAAACTAATATATCACAGTTAATAAGGTTTGGGAAAACAGATGTTAATCTAGTGAATTGGTTATAAAATGTATATTATTCAAAGTACGCGAAGAACAATAGAATAGATAATTTTCCTGATTATTGAAATATGTACTTTCTTTGAATATTTGTTTAGTATTGAAAGTATGTGCAGTAAAAAATAATAGAATAACAGCTCAAGAGAAAAACTGTCTTATATAATATAACAAAAATGCGGTAAATATGATAGTACTGAGTAAATGGGATAAAAAAATAGCATGTTATTTTATTTCAAATACCTTCATTACTTTATTTACAGGCGTTACAAGAATTATTTCTAATTCCTTGTTAGAGGTAACAAGCACATCATGTTTGGAGATCTTCTAAATAGTAAGAAATGGAGATTTGGTGAAATGAGCAGTGTTGTTCAGAATTTTCAGTTTTGCTTTCGTAACTAAATTGTTTATTAATGCTTTTGCAAAGAGGTAAAACGATTATTATAGTTATACCTTCTTTGATTCAAAATGCACATCACTGAAACAATATAACAAATATAAAGTGCATTCATTACTCAAAATGTAATATAGCTTGCAATACTGCTAACTTAAAACTTTTTTAGTAGATCAGAAAATAGGTAGGTACACTATTTTAAATGTAGAAATCAGTTTTGATTGAATTCATGTTCATTCGCATCGATATCGACCTGCAATTTTCACATTGTAATACTATCAATAGTACTTTTTATTGGTGCACAATCATATGCAAAATACAATAGTTACGGTTGCTCATGAATGAAATCAAAGAGAGTACAAGTAAGCTTTGCATTAAAATAAAGAGCTGCTTTCGAAATTAATAGTTGTTCCAGTATAATTTAGGTATCATTTTAATTAAGCCTGAAGTTTCAGTAATAATTATGATTAAAATCTTTTATCAATATATTTGTTTAAAGTCTATATGAATGTTATGTTAGGTAATTATTATAATTACTTAGATATACTTTCAAGATATTTATTTATTTAAATAGACATTGAAGACAGCCAAGTCAACATTAAAAGAAATCTCTTTGTGCATTGCTCTAATATAAGTTCGATGGGTTTGTTTTCACACAATCAACAATACAAAACAATTAGGTACCCCAATGAAATCAAGGACCTACTTGCTGCAAAAAGAAAAGCAAGAAAAAAATGGTAACAGACCAGAGCCCCAATAGATAAAACTACACTAAACCAACTCACACAACAACTGAGAAGAGAAATACAAGAAATGAAAAGAATCTGTAAATATCTATCTAAAAAAATTTATCGAATGACAAAGATACCGACTACTCCCTATGGAACGCGATTAAGAAAATCGAAAGACCAATAACCCAGATGCCGCCAATAAGAACAGCAAACAGATGGACAAAAGACAACAAGCAAAAAGCAGATGCTTTTGCAAAACACCTTGAAAAGATATTTCAAGCGAACGAACAACTAATGCAAAGTGAACTACTGCAAGCAGAGCTGCAAGAGAAGATGAAGAGATAGAACTGGTTACTCCTCGAGAAGTAGCAAAAGAAATTAAAGAAAATATAAATCCAAGGAAAGCTCCGGGATTTCATTTAATCACAGGAGCGAAGTACTAAAACAGCTACCTAGAAAAGGATTAGTAAAGCTAACTAAATAAACGCAGCGTTTCGAATGAAACATGTACTAAGAGTATGGAAGATGGCCGAAGTAATAATGATACAGAAACAGAAGCCGGGAAAACCACCAAATGAAGCAACTTCATACCGACCCATCTGGCTCATACCGATCATGTCAAAGCTATTTGAAAAACTATTCCTCAAAAGGCTTAAACGAATAATTGAAAGAAAAGGGCTGATCCCTACACACCAGTTTGGATTCAGAAATCAACATTCAACTGTAGACCAAGTCCACATAATAACATGCAACATTGAGAAAGGCCCTGAAAAGAAAAAAGTCTGCTCAGCAATCTTCCTGGATGTAGCACAGGCCTTTGATAAAGTATGGCACCAAGGACTAAACCATAAACTAGAAAAGAATCTGCCACAACAATTCTCAGAACTACTGAAGTCTTACATTGCGGACAGACAATTCAGGATTAAGCAAGAAGATACATACTCCGACATAAAAAATTACGGCAGGGGTATCACAGGGCAGTGTACTAGGGCCAATACTTTATCTCTTGTACACCAACGACATCCCAATAAGCAACCAGGCAACTATAGCCACCTTTGCAGACGACACTTCAATACTAGCGGTCGGCGAAGGTACTGAAGAAACAACAGAAGTGCTACAACAAGCCATAAACGAAACAGATACATGGACAAAAAGATTGCGAATAAAGCTAAACGAAAACAAGTCAGTGCACATCAACTTAATGAACAAGAAGGACGAATATGTACCAGCGACACTCAACAACAGCGTCTTACCGCATGCTAATACAGCAAACTATCTTGGTATGAACTACGCTGGAAGGAGCATATCAAGAAAAAACGACAGGAGCTAAACATGAAATATAGAAATATGTATTGGCTATTGGGAAGGAAATCTCAACTATCAATCCACAACAAGATACTCTTGTATAACCAAATAATAAAACAGGTATGGACATACGGTTGTCAACTTTGGGGCTGCGCCAGCAAGAGCAACATCAACATAATTCAAACATCCCAGAACAAAGTGCTAAGAAATATCATAAGTGCGACTTGGTACGCCAGAAACAGTGATATCTACAGGGACCTAAGGACAAAAACTGTGCTAGAAGAAATAAAAAACATCGCCTAGAAGCACGAAACCAGGCTTCATGAACATGTAAACGTCGAGGCCATACAACTCCTTGACAATGCAGAACTAGTTAGTAGACTCGATAAAACCATTTAAGTTAGTGTGAAGTGACGAAAGTGTCACGCGAAACGAGTGTTCCAAGTTATTAGAACTGAGAGGAGAAGCGATGGGTACCTAACATCACATTGAACAATTAGTAAAGTTAAGTTACATAAGAATTGCTGGTTAGTCTTAAGACTAGTTCTATTCTCTATTAAATAGGGGGGCATGCAATAATACACAACTACAAAAGAAATACACTATTTATTAATAAAATTAATTTTTGAACAGTAGTTTGCGAGGATTAGTTGCAAATTTTCTAACTACAGCTTCCACTAATTGTATCTTGTTTGCGAATCCCATTGACGATGAATGCTTAACATGGCTAACGCATTTAACCTATTTTCACCAATAGTGCTTCTAAGCCATGTTTTAGTTCGGCGAAGGGAGCTGAATGACAATGAACGCTCTATAGTGCAAGCAAAATCAGTAGCGCCTTTGTAATGGTTGGAAAAAACAATTTCCTCTTTTTTAAAACCTCGATGATATCTGCCGCTTCTTTTATCTCATTCTAGATTTTGAACCACAATTCCCTTTCGCCTTCGATGCTTTTCAAATTGTAAAAAGTTGCACAAGACGAAGTACCTACTTTCATTCCATTCCTCCAATGAAACATCTCTCATATTACCCCGATGGAAATGTGCCAATGAAAATGCAGGCGATTTGTCTGCACAAACGTCATCTGTGATGTTCTCCGCATCTTTCCGATGCTCTCTTAGCATGACGAGAAAGATTTCAATGTGCTGGTTAACTTTAACTATGTCAAGTGCCTTCAATTCAAGTGTATTTGCCAAGGGTTCCAGTATAAAGGAATACTTCGCAATTAATGCTACTGACACAACAAAGGAAGATCTGCACGCCGCTACATACATTTTTTCTTGTTGCTGCATTACCCTCTTCAGCTAATATCTCTAATGCTTCAACAATATCGACGAAGTGATTCTTAAAAACACGAATGCCTTTGTGCTTCTCTGACCATCTTCCACTTTGGAGGGGGGAGGGCAGCTGCCTGTATACGCGCTGGATTTCAAATGAAGGTTGTTTATTTCAAATCTGTATGTATTCTTGTATTTTGTTTCACAGTTCCTTTTATGAACAATTCTTTATAAACTTAACTTTAACATAATTACTTCTTTTTTTTTTCAAACTTTTATAATAATATTAAATCTGACATATATTTATTCTTTTGACTTCATATTTACGCTTTCTTTCAGTTATTTTTATAAACAGTAGTTAAAAAACGGATTCCTCGTGTTAAAATGATTAAGATAATTTTACAGTTCTTTGTTTCAAGTTTGTTGATTAATATCGAACGAGACATTTCTTTATTGTTTTGGCTTTATCATGATACGATTGTATTATTATAAAAAAAGTTCTAAATCACAGGTACACAGTGTGTTCCAGATTGAGCAGGTCACCATGAGAATCTTTCTTATTGTTATAGATAGAGATTTGCTTACATGGGGAAAAGTTGCGCAGGTTTGAGTACTGATTCAGAATCCGTTTTGTTCTTTTTCCAAAGTAAACTTAAGGTAGAATAGTTGTCATACTTAATTTAAAATTAATACAGGTAGAAAAATTTTAATTTTTTTAAGATATAATGCTGATTAACTATATGTAAAAATCCAATATGACGTTCATTTAAGATTAGAAAGTTGCTTCGCGCAGCCTTGGATGACTCAACATGTTGTTCTAAGACCGTGCGGACTCTACCAATGTCCAATATCTCAGAGACCGCCATCTTGAATTATATTTTGAGATCGTTTTTAAGTGTGTCTAATCAAATCAAATAACTTTTATATGAAACATTTTTTTCATTTATTTTATAATTGCGGAGGGATTGAACTGTCGAGAAAATAGCGATTTTCAGTTTTTTTTTTAGAATAATTTGTAAAACTGTAGGAATTATAAAATTTTCTCACCGGAATATACACAACTTTGCTTATTTAAACAAATCTCTATCTTTAATATTAAGAAAGATATCCATGGTAGCCTACTCAATCTGGGACACACTGTATATGGGTTTTGCTTCAACTAATAAAATATGGGAAAATACATTTATAAAATAAAACGTCACATTATTTTGGCTATATTACCAATCTTCTACTTATAGTATTACACTTACAAATATAAATATTTCTAGTTTTATTTCTCCAGCCATGTTCTTCTCTTTGTTGTTTCACAATGTGCTATAGATAAATAGCATTTTACCTACATAGTGTTGAATTAGATTTCAGACAGCATTTTCCCATGTAAAATCAAACAGTTGCAAGTATTCGCTCTCTTAATTAATTTAGAATATTAAACTTCATTTGCTCACCATTAAATTTTTATTTTATTTATTCAAATACTATATTCATAAGCCATTATTAACTTGTTAAATGTTTAAACCTTTTCCATAACTGTATGAAAAATAGTTGTATATAAGAATGCAAATTATGCATACGATGCTATATTAATGCTGCATGAATTATCTCTACTCTATTTTATTTTAGAATAGTTAGGACTGCTAATTGATGCCCAAAATTTAAATCAAAGTCATCACTCAAAAGCAACTTTTATCAATCTATAGCCTACTAAAAAAAATAAATAATCTCAACTTATGAAAAAAGTTTTTATCTTTGACCCCACCATATCTAGAAATAAACTTAGCCCATAATTATGAGGAAAGTGGAAAAATAACTTTATAGTAGATAGTTTGAATGAAAAATCTAGTAAGAGTTTCCAAGTTGGCTCTATAAAATGCTGTACTATCTGCAACTGATATTAACAATACTATCCATAAAAATGTAAACTGTAATTGTATGATATGCAGAATAATTTTAATTTAATCACATCTTTATTGCTTATGGTTTATGAGATTGTCCAGCACACATCTTGGTCATATTGTAGTTATAATGCTCTCACTCATAGTTCCCTTTACAGCTGCCTCCATTCTTCGAGCATGTTTCTAACCGTCATCTTAAAAATATACATTTAACGACTATTAAAATGGTTCTATTACAGGTATAGGGACTTGCTACAATTTAAAAGCATACACAATAGAAAATAGCATAAGCTAAACCAAAAAAAATCCTTTTTTATTAAAATGATACCTTTCCAAGCATAAAGTTGGAACAAGTAAATAAAACAGATAGAACAAACATTTTTTCGTCTAGAATAATTTAATTAACTATTTACAATTGTCTACAAGAATTGAAGCTACTCCTTCGGTGGAGGTGGACGATAATACTTGTTGCTCTGAAACCTTTGCTCCAACAGTTCGATTTGCAGCTGATTTCCGTTCTTTTGTGCTTCTTCTTGTATTTTTGCTAAAAGATTTTCATTTTGAATAGATTTCTTCTGCAATGCTTCTCTTTTTAAGGTCACAGAGTGTCTGTCACAAAGTAAATTAAATATATAGCTACAAGTTCCCAACTACTTACCAACTTAATTATAACTTCAGTAGGTAGATGTCGAGAAATACTTGAAAGTTAAAATTAGCATTACCTTATAGCAAAAAACTGCAGAGTTACACCAACTGCCGTAATAATTATGCATACCAAGGCAATGATACCATTGGAAACTCTGTTTATTCCAGGGACTCCATAATATGGCGCATTTCGGTAGTACCGGTCTTGGGATCTGTCTCTGTTTGCCCAAAAAGATGGATCATCGTATCCACTAAATTAAGAGTTTAAGGTAATTGTGTACAAGGTTTTAAATATTTGAAATACTGACTATCCTGTTGAATATCCTGTAGAAGCATTTTTATATCTGGATGATTCACGGATATCATGAGCAGGACGGACTACACAATGAGTTAATTCCCAGTCATAATTGCGGCGGCTGTCGGCTTTGCTTAAAACACTGTAAGCTTCCAAGACTTTTACAAAATTTTTATGGGAACTTTTGGTAGTGTTTTTATCAGGATGATACTGTTAAATTCAATTTCTACTTAATGCAAAACCTGTGATCGCCAAGCTCAATCCTTCGGAGCGTTGTCAACGAATACTTATAAAATCTTACCTTTTTCGACAATTTAATATAAGCTTCCCTTATATCCCTAGCACTGCAGTTTCTTGCTAATCCTAAAACGTCATAATGTGTTTGGTGTAAATATCTGCAAATTATATAAAACACATAACCTCAAAGTGCAACAAAATTAATTTCTTACCGATTACTTTCGATAACATGTGAGTTTGTAAGGATACTTTTTAAGACATTTCCGTATCCTTTAGTAAACATCGCAAAAGTTTTAATTAGGGCATGTTATCACCAAAATTTTGAATTTTATAAACATTTAGTGTTGAATTTTTTTGTCTAAATGTTACAATTTTACCAACTCAAAATAGTTGATAACATTTTATAGTTTCCAAACTCTGCAGGTATCAGTTAACCAAATTCTTAGGTGTACAACCATATTTAGATTGTTTGGCAGATAAATTTGAGTTTTAAAGTAACTCATACAGTAGAAGTTCGAAAACGCGAACCCCAGACAACCTGAGAATCCGTAAATTTTAAAATCGCATACATTTTTAATTTCTTTGCTCTTTATATTTTTTATAGTTTTAGAGAGTTTAATAATGAAGGTCCCAGCTTATAGCAACTTTATTATTTAATTTAGACATAACAAAATGTTATAAAACAATAAATATTCAAAAATTTGTAGTCAGTCGTCATCATGTTAGCCCTCCTATGGTGTTCGGGTCAGTATGACCCGATCGCGTTCTTCTAATGCCCATAAATTGTTTATTTATTTAAATATTTTGTTGCCGTTCGAAGACTTTTTCTACTATTTTACTCTAATGATAGTGTACCTAGATTGATAACAAAAAATAGATTTAGTTTTTTTTAATGCATTTGTTACACTCCCGTGTTAGTTTAGTTAAAGTTTAAGAAACAAGAAGCGAATTATTATTATAAATGAACTATTTTAGTGGTTTTGTTTTATTTTCATAAAAATAACTTATATATTTCTACATTTATTGAACAAGTTTCAACATGAGCGTAATTTGCGCGCGGCGAACGATAAGCTGATTCCTTCTAGTACCTACCTACTTGTCCGTAGCTCCGCAATATATTCTGCCAGTGAGTAGATACCCATGTGTCAGTTTCGTGGTAAACATTGAGCTTGATGCTACTCTAATAAGGAACAACGGTAGGAAGAAATTACGGAAAACGTGTAGTAAGAGATGTAAATAGGAGTAAACTGATAGAAAAGCTGCGGGGCTACAAGATTAAGGATAATGCACTGAAATGGTTTATAGATTATTTAAGTTGTAGATTTCAAAAAACTAGATGGGGCGAGTGCATGTCCGATGCTGACCAGGTGGAACTAGGTGTGCCTCAGGGGAGCGTATTAGGTCCTCTTCTTTTTATTTTGTACTTAAATGATATAACGCAAACAGTGAATAAGTGTAGCATGCAATTATTCGCCGACGATACGTTGATATATATCGCAGGAAAAAAGTATACAGAGATAGTGAACGTATTAAATGAGGAATTGAATGCTGTCAGTGACTGGTTAAACTATAATAAACTTAAATTAAATGTCTCGAATACGAAATTTATGACAATTGCAAGTAGACAGGCAGGAATTATATTTAATAATCAAGGACATAGAATTAAAATAATGGGGGAAGAAATTGAGCAGGTTAATTGCATTAAATATCTGGGAATTAAAATTGATAATCGCCTCAACTTCAGGGAACATGCAGACTACATCGCAAAACAAATTTCTAAAAAAATTGGGGTTTTACAAAGAGTTAATAACAGCATAACAAGGTTTGCTGCTATCAAAATATATAATAGTATTATACTTCCTCATTACGTGTACTGTGCAACAATACTGTTCATGTTATGCAATGAAGATTTGAATAGGATGCAGAAACTGCAAAATAAAGCGATGAGGAAAATATTAAAAACGAACAGATATACAAAAATTCAAGACATGCTGCAAACATTGGACTGGCTAAATGTTCGGAACCTAATTAAACAACAAGTATTAACATTTATTTATAAGATTAAAAATGGACTTGTTCCTAACTATCTAACCGAGAAACTTGTATCGGTCTCAGCTATACATACTCACGATACCCGCCAATGTACAGATCTATATTTAAGTGTTACATGTAAAAAAGGTACTATGAACTCTGTATTCTATTCAGGAGTAAGATTGTTTAATAGCGTACCAAGAGATGTACAGGATTCGCTAAACATCAAAGTTTTTAAAAACAAAATTAAACCTGTCCTTAAGGAAGATCAGTAATTAAGTATTACTAGATATAAGTTAGATTGTGGTTAGGTTAGTTTATTAATATGTATCTATGCTAAGTTGCTAGTTAATGTCTAAGTATAAGTGTGTTTTTTTTTTGTTCCTATTACCAATGTTACCATTTGTGCAATGTTACTATGTAGCTATTGAGCTAATAAAGCATATATTATTATTATTATTATTATGGTTGGCGGATAGTGAACTTGAGGAACTTTTGTATGTTTTTGATGGTGATGATAGTGCTTCTGAAGTAGGTAGAGGACCATTTGTCCGAAGCTGAGGTGTATAGTGAATCGGATGATGAATTGGAAGCTACGATTCCAGATGAAGCTGCTGTGGCTAATAACGTAATTTCAATAATGACAATGTAGTGTGCAATTGCAATATACCTAATTAAAAAGGTAGATTTTCAGCAGCAAATATTATTTCGTTGAATTGTGGACCAACAAGGTAGCTATGTCTAAAATACATGATGTAAAAACCGCGTATTCCTTATTTTTCACGCCAAAAATTGTAAACTTAATTTTGAAAATGTCAAATTTAGAAGAAAAAAGAATGTATGGCCATCATGCAGTAGCAAGAACTAACAGTAGTTAAATTAAAAGAATATTGGGGCCTACTGCTTCTAGCTGGAGTGTATAAATCGCATGAAAAGGCAACAGTCTGCCTATGGGATGAAAATGTATGCCGCCCCATATTGAGAGCAACGATTTCATGCAATTTTGCCAATAATTCGCTTTGACGATAAAGGAATTCGACCACAACGACACCAGACTGATAAATTAGCTGCCATACGGGACTTTTGGGGCGAAAGGGTTGAAATTCTACCTAAGGTCTACAATGTTAACGAAAATGTAATAGTAGGTAGATGAGCAACTAGTACCTTTTAGGGGCCGTTGCCCATTTAGGCAGCACATAGCTAACAAGCCAGCCGAATACGGAATCAAGATTTGGACTTCATGCGACTCTGTAAATGCTTATGCATATAACATGTAAATATATCTCGAAAAGAAAAGAATGTAAACCACCAGAGAAAGGTCAATGTAAAAGAGTTGTGCTAGACCTCACTTACGGTCTAAAAGGTGACAACGTAACGTGTGATAATTTTTTAAAAGATTGCAAAAAATAAATGTATGATACAACTACTAAGTTTTTCAGATGTACTTATATAACAATTGTTTATCCATTAATGCCGCTTATAAATAAACTTTTGGTCAATAAATGTTACATATCTTATTTTTTATTATCATTTAGCAAACACATTACTGCCGTATACATTTAACAACAATAAAACGACAACCATAGACGCTCGGGTCATATTGACGCGAACATTATAAGTGTAACCAAAATCTGAACACAATAGGAGGGTTAAAGCAATGTTTTTCACGAAATCTATATTTCCCTGTATTTATAGAGAAATAATAAACAATGTTTTTCTAGAAAAATGTTGTTGAATCTTTAAACATTTTAGGATGCGTACTATTCAAATATTAAAACCTATCTAGGTATAATTTTTATACAGGGTGTATCTTAAATGGCGGATAATAGACATACCATCTCATTCTGCATCAAAAATGGAGCGATAAAGTCTTATACCAATTATGCCGTTAACCTCATAGATGAGAAGTTATTGGCAGTCATAAAGTTGGATTCCGGGTTCCGAAATGATGATTTTTAACTGTAGTTTAATCTACAAAAGGAATCACCAATCTGTAATTGTAGTCAGCATACCCTTGGTTTACCCAGAACTTCCGTCCGAAGTTTAAAGCTTTTGCAATGCTTGAGTTTTCCAGAAATGTTGCAACAACGTGCAATACAAATTTCACATTTTAAAATAAACGGGCGTTTTGACGTGGTAGTTTTATTATTTAAAGTCGGTACCTGGTATTACTTTTAATGACATTTCTCTGACAATTTGCTGATCAAAACGCCGTGTTTAATTCTCTTTGCATTCATTATCTTAGTGTTACCTTCAGTTTAGTTTGATTTTAGTTTATTTGTGTTTGGTTTCACAAATTAGTACAATTTTGTGGAGCATGCGAACATGTATTTGATTTTAGAGGAATGTCGTAGCAATTTTAATGCTGTTGCCAATTTGTATGCCGAACAGTATCCAAACAGAAGGCATCCAAATAGTAATGTTATTCGACGATTGGATCAACGAATGCCAGAAACTGGAAGAATTGCACCCACTCCAGTAGCAGACAGAGGCCGTCTTCATCGAGTATTGTTACCACTGGTTGAAGAAAATATCTTAAATGTAGTCGAAAATGAATCAGAACAAAGTACCCGATCCATTGCCAGAATGTTTGATGTTAGCCAAAGAACAGTTCATCGCTTACTACAGGAAAATGGCTTGCACCCGTATCATTATCAACGAGTGCAGGGATTATTACCAGAAGACTGTCAGCAAAGATCAGATTCTGCAGATGGTTACTTCGTGAGCAAGAAAGGGATCCTGGTTTTATTGGACATATCTTGTGGAGTGATGAAGCTACGTTCACCAGAAGTGGAACATTTAATATCCATAACACGCACCAATGGACCTATGAAAACCCCCATGCACTATACCAAATAAATCATCAAGTTCGGTTTAGTGTTAATGTGTGGGGTAATACAGAGAGATCAAAAAAGAACTTGATTACAGCAAGCCATGATTTTTTTTTGTTCGTATTCATGACAGTTGATAGGATATTTTTGATCTACGATCTAAGAAAAAAAAGTCATGGCTTGCTGTAATCAAGTTCTTTTTTGATCTCTCTGTATTATCGATAACAGGCTTATAAGACTACACATTTTGCCTGATCGCCTCAACGCGAATACTTTTGTTGAATTCTTAGACACCGATTTTAGGGATCTATTAGATGATGTACCTACCATTAGATTTAAGAAGATATATGTTTTTTCAAATGGACAGGGCACCAGTATACTGGGGAATTCAAACATGAGAATGGTTAAATCATGAATTTCCAGAACGATGGATCGTGGCAGTCCATTACCTTAGCCACCAAGAACTCATCCAGATTTAAGCTGTCTTGATTTTTTCTTGTGGGGAATATTAAAAGCATTTGTGTATGCAGTGGAAATTGATACTCGAGAGCAACTTCAGCAGCGAATAAATGAAGCAGTTATAATGATTCGACAAAACTATACGCTTCAAAATCTAGAAGGGAGCATAATACGTCAGTGTATGAAATGCATAGAAGTTGGGGGTAGCCACTTTGAGCAATTGCTGTAATTTACAAAATAAAAAACTTAAAACGTAGTCGATATTTCCTTACTAGTTATGTACTGTTAATTCAAAAATGCAAACAGCACATATCAAGATTAGAATATTACCATGAAGGAGGTCTAGTATGCTTGTATACAATCTCCTTAGGTTCCATATTAAATCAAGTGTAAATTCTTAGGGCAAGAGTCAAGAGTTTGTAACAGAGATAGGAGTAAAGCAGGGATGTGTGTTGAGCCCCCTTCTGTTTTCAATAGTGCTAGATGAAGCAATTAAAAATGCCAGTGCCGGCTCGTGAGTTAAGAAAGAGGGTGGGCACAAGAAAAAACTTACCTATTTTTTGTACATAAAATCCATTCTCCTATTTTTCATGCTGGAAAAGAAGTCTATGACTTTGTTGTCAAAATCCGGGATAGACTGGAGGAACTTCTTTTCTATTGATAGGACAGTCAATGCGTTCAGTCGATCTTTTTGCGCACAATTAACTTCCATTATTGAAAAAACGTCACTTTCGTCTTTGAATTCAAACGCGAGATTGCGCGAAAACAGCGCTCCAAAGTGCAAATTCAAACGTTGACTTTAAATGGGGAACAATCTGCTCGGTGCTCCATTTGCCTGGTATATCGCATATAGCGAAGATAACCGATAGGCAACCGAATCATCCTCTAAATAGGTACAAATTAGAGCGTTCACCGGAACATAGTTTTGAGCGTGTTAGCCGCGCCTTTGGTGCGGAAGGAAAATTTGATACCATCGTTAAAACAATGAAATTAAAATAATGCACTGAATTACATGCGAATTTCTTTCTGTGTTTATCTTGGTGGTTGGGAGGGCACGTGCCCTTGCGCCCTTTAGTACAAGCCGCCACTGAAAAATGCTAAGAAAAAGATGAAGACGTTAAAATTGGGATACTGGCCACGGAACAAACAGAAATAAACGAACTTATATTTGCAGATAACATGGCTATAGTGACAGACTCTGAAAAGAACTTACAACATAACCTGGAGGTGGTAAAAAGAGAATTACAGAAAATAAACATAGGGAATACAAAAAGTATGGTAGTGTCGAGGAAGAATAAAATACATAGCATAAAATTACAAGGGAAACAAATTGAACAAGTAGAAAGGTTTAAATATCTAGGTTCCATAATTGAGAACAATGGTAAAATTGACACAGAAATCAACGACAGGATGGGAAATACAGGAAGAATATCCAAAATGATGAAAACGACCTTTTTGGGAAAGAAAGAAGTTCCTAGAAAAATAAAAACAGAAGTAGTTAAAAAAGTAGTAAGACCGACAATAATGTATAGCAGTGAAACATGGACCTTAACAGAACGACAAAACAAGACTAAATACAATGGAGATGCGGTTTCTAAGACGCAGTATAGAAAACAAAACGAAAAGAGATAAGATAAGAAATGATATATACAGACAAAACCTACAGATGGAGCCCATAACGGAGAAAATAGTGGAAGGACAATCGCTTTCTGGCGGCGTATCTGTTATGTACCTAAGCGCGTTCGATTGGCTCTACCCAACTGGATAGAATTAAGGTGGTTCGGGCATGTGTGCCGCATGCCAAGCGACTGTCATCATCATCATCATCATCCGACATGGAGCTGACTCGAAGGTCGATCCTGGATACGCCAGGCCCACCCCATGCCAGTAGGTGGGTAGAAATTTGCGGGATAGGGTGGGATCGGGTGGGGCATTGCAGAACGTTAGCATGTCTGCAATGCATACCGCAAGACACCGCTGCTGCAACACCAGGTAGTTAGTAAGCTACGCATCAATGGGGTTGTTGAGTACGTAGCCGAAACCGTTATGCTATTGTGCGTTTGACATACAGCGTCCTCTCTCCAGCCGGCCCCTGCCTCGCTCGCTCTCCCCTGCCCTCCCCCACCCTCCCACTGCCTCCTCCTCCTCTCCTTCCCGTCCCTCCCCAGTCGACTCCTGAGCGGACTCCTCTGCCAGCGCGCGCACTTCTCCTACCTCTCTTTGGACCTCCCCCATCCCCCCTCTCGCGCCCAGACCGTCGATGTTCCCAGGCAATGCCGGCGCCCTGCTATCCCCCCCCCTCCAATGATATACTCCACGCGCAGCACGGTCCTCCGATCTGCATGTCCTCTGCCCGCTTGGCTTACTCCGGCTGTAGAGGATGGTCGGCCGGTCCTCCTAGAATATGCGCCCAGCGTCCCCCTCGTGATGCAGCGAGCCGCCCAACACATCGAATACATATCCGATCCCCACCACATAAACATCCAATACAAATCGTAGCAGCACGTTTACATGCATGACCAATGAAAACATTGCTAAGTAATTAATCAATTTCTATGAAATTAGTCTAAATTAAGAGAGATTAACGTGTCAAAGCGCGTCCCTCCCTTTTCCTAGTTTTCTATTAGACTACCAGTGCTACCAACTACTGCTAAAGACTACAAAGGACTACAATGACTACTCCGGCCTGCGACACTTAGCTTTTAACTTCGTCCCCCTCAGTGTTGTTGTGGTCCGTTTCGATCGCTGTTCTTTCCCCTTGTTGATGTAGCACCTTGTAGAGTGGCAGTGGTTCTCCTTTCTTCCGTCCCCAGGTGGATACCCTCGCACTTTCACTCCACTGTTTGCCCCCCAAAATTGTTTTGTTTTTAGTCTCACCAATCCCCCTCGCCCGGAGCGTTTTGCGAGCACTCCCGTTCCCACGCTGTCCTTGTTAAAGCAAAACTAAGAAGAAACCCAATGAATAATACGCACGTCCGCACCCCATCGCGCCGCCCATGCAAGCCCGTTCCAAAGCTACTTGGACAGTACCGTAATTTTTTGTTATTTATTTAAAGAATGTGCAAAGGAAATAGTAAAATCAACTAACTGATAAATCCAAGTTGAGTTGGCCGACTTAAATACCTAGGAACTTCGAATTTATTTCCTAACTCGCCCTGGCCGTTCCCTGATATTAATAGCTTTGTCAATTATGTGAATAGTGGATAAAGCAATTTATGACAACTTTACTAAACTGAATAATGAAATAATTAAGACCAGCCAAACAAACTAACACTTTGTTTTAAAGGAAAATAAAAGAATCCAAAATTTCCCCTCGGCCGACTACCTGCCTTGCGATGGTTTATGACCTAAAACTATTTTTAGACGGGACCCCGGTCCTTGTTTGGCCTGCCTGCACTTTGGTAACCTTAAGTGTGACTTGAAAAACACGACTGGAGAACGAATATACGTATGTACAAGTTCCACTAAATAAACCTATTTGCAGTTATTCGAACTATTCAAATTGAATCTAGTTAGCCTTTTTTATAGCGCAAAGCTTTTTCGAGCGCCTCCCCGCGATTATTCCAAATTAAACGCTAATTCCCTAAACGAAGCGGAGCTTCACTAAGCGCGTGCACTACGGACGAGATCTGGGATAAATAAGCACCGATTTCACCATAGCATTAAAAACGTTTATTTTGTTTTTGTTTGTAATCCTCTCCGCGCACCACACATTTTTTAGACTCATAAACACACCCCTTGCTTTATTGATATTTGCCGCAATATTTTTAATAACACTACCCTCCCCCCCCATTATACATCCTAGGTATGTGAATTCCCCTACTTCGTCCACCGCTCCTCCGTTTATTTGCAGTCTCTCTCTTGATTCACGTTTACACGCAGTAAC
This sequence comes from Limonius californicus, assembly GCA_014611495.1. Taxonomy (NCBI): domain Eukaryota; kingdom Metazoa; phylum Arthropoda; class Insecta; order Coleoptera; family Elateridae; genus Limonius; species Limonius californicus. Next base: position 2,056 of record JABXWE010005938.1, on the reverse strand, counting down.
TTTGTTTTTTTTCTTGTTTATTTTTAACACTGCTTTTTTGGATTCCTCCGTAAGGTGCTGTAAGTTCCCCTGCATTTGCTGCCTTGTATGTAACAGGAGGCAAATGTCGTCAGCGAAATCTAAATCCTCTTAATGTTTCCTACATTTTCCACCTTATACACCTTCTGTTGCCGCTCATTGTTTTAACTAACACTTCATCCAACGCTATAAGAAACAGTAACGGTGACATAAAACATCCTTGTCGAACCCCAGTCTTGGTACCAAAGGCTGGTGATAGCTGGTTTCCATGTATCAGTCAACATTTATACCCGTTGTAGCCCTCCTTTATTAGATTTATTCATTTTTCATTCATTCATTGAGCCGTGGAATTCTTAGAACTATAGCTAGCGCCTAAGGCGTTTCCAATCCATTTCTTGAGGTGGATCAATCCTCTTGTTTTTGGGTTTTTACACAGTTTGTGGTTGGTCCTGGCGGTCTCTGTTATCCTCTTCCATTCTTTCCTATCCCTGCATTTCGACCTCCAATCTTCTATTCCCAATGCCTTTATGTCCTCTTCTAGGGCATCCCTCCATCTTTTCCTTGGTCTTCCTTGTTTCCTGGGTCCAGAGGGTGTCCACATCGTAACCTTCTTCTCATGATGTGTCCAGCCCATCGTAATCGCTGTGTTTTTATATATCTGACAATATTTTCTCCTCCAAGTTCTTCTATTTCTTTATTTTTTTTCAGTCTGTTTTCTCCCTCTCTTGTTATGTTGTGTCTCAGTTTTGTCCTCATTATTTTTCGTTCTAAGAATTTTAAGTCTTCTTCTTTTTTATTTATTGCTATTGTTTCCATCGCATAGGTTATGATGGGTCGTATCAGGCTTTTGCACATTTTTATTTTTGTTGTTTTGCTTAATGCTTTGCTTTTTAGTAGGGTTTTATTCCTGCCGTATGCCTGATTTCCTTTCAGCAATCTCTCCTTCACTTTATTCTCCCCCGTTTGTCTCATCGTGACTGCCACATAATTGAAATTGTTGACTCTCTCAAACATGTGTTCTTGTGTTTTTAGACAATTTTGTGCGTGCTCATATTCTTTCCCTAACTTCATGTATTTTGTTTTACTTCATTTATTTCCATATCAGATTTTTTTGCTTCTTTGTCTAGTCGGTCTACGGTTCTTACAATATCTTCTTTCCTATTCCCTAAGACTGCTATGTCGTCTACGTACGCTATTATTTGTATTTGGTTGGTCATGATGTTTTTCCTATCGAGTTTAGCTCTTCCTATTGCGCCTTTTAGAATTAGGGTAAATATGGTTGGGGATAGGGCGTCTCCTTTTTTACCCCTTTATTTATTACTAAGGATTCTGTTGTAGTTCCTTGGAATCTCACTTGCATTCTTGTATTTATTAGTGTCATTTCTAATAGTGCTATTAATTTTTCAGGCCTTAAATGTTCTAGTTTTCTAATTAGTTCTTTTCTGTTCACTGAATCAAAGGCCATTTTAAAATCTATAGGTATATACAACATGTGTTTCCTTGTTGTATTCCCTCTGTTTTTGAATTATTTGTTCTAAGGTGTGTATGTCATTTATGGTCGATCTGCCCGGTCTGAAGCCATTCTGGTAATCCCCAAGTATATTTTAGGCATGTGTCTTTGGTCTTTTATTCAATAGGTTTGCCAAGATTTTATAGAATATAGGTAGGTACTGCTTAACAGAGCTATTGGTCTATAGTTTTTGCAGTTTTCTTTTCCCCCTTTTTTATTTACTGCGATTATTATACTCGTATTCCAGTCGTTTGGCATCTTCTTTTGTCTCCATACTTGTTTGATTAGATTACCTATTTGTGTTTGTGTCTGCTGTCCTCCGTATTTTAGCAGTTCTGCCTCGATCTCGTCTTCCCCCAGTGCCTTGCCGTTTTTTAGTTTTCTTATTGCTTCCTGTATTTCTTCGTCTTCGGGGCAATCCCCATCTACTTGTTCAGGCTGTATTTCTTTCTTTCGCATCTTTTGTGGGCAATTCTTTATTTTGCCGGTTTTGTCTTTTATTTCTTGTTCCTTATTCTTGTATATTGC
>JABXWE010005935.1:0-31521 GCA_014611495.1 Limonius californicus | reverse complement strand
ATTATACAATATTCATTTTATTGAAATTAATTAATCATTAACTTTCCTGGAAAATAAATCTTGGCAGCAGTAATCAAACATCTTTAAATTCATTAAAATCAAACTAATTCAAAGTCTTTTAATTAAGTTAAATTAATTTTTTAGACATGGAAATATAAAATACAATTACCCATAGTTAGGTAACTATTTTATAAATTATACATCCATTGCATATAAAAGCTGATGCATGAATTTACGTTACTTGACTAAGCCTAAGCCTAATTTCAAAGGGCGAGCGAGCATCAACTAGTTTTGAATAGGTTTGGTTTTTGTTTTCCTATCTTTTATCTCCTCGTGCCTCATTTTTGATACTACATAAGAGGTGTGTTCAATTGAAACCCATCTTTACTTTATAAAAAATGTATTCAACATTTCACAGAATTCTCGTGGCTGCTGATTGAAGAAGTCTTCCACAGCTATCTGTACTTCTGCGTCAGACACAAAATGCCGACCTTTTAACGCCTTTGTCAGCGATCCAGAAATATGGAAATCGCTAGGCGATAGATTCGGGCTACAAAGTGGATGCTCCAAAACCCTCCATTTCTTTCGTTGAAGATTTACTTTTACCACATTATCAACACGAGGCCTAGCATTCTCGTGCAGCAAAATGACCCCACGCATAAGTTTTCCTGAATATTTCCGTCTTATTGCTTAATGAAGTTTGTTCAAAGTTTCATTTTACAGATTTACATTGACATTTATTCCAGGTTCCTTAAACTCTATCAACAAGGGTCCTTTATGATCGAAGAAAAAATGTTAATATCACCTTGCCTGCAGAAGATTGTGCTTTAAACTTCTTCGGTGGTGGTGGTGAACTTGAATGTTTCTACTGCATCGACGATAACTTACTGGATGGCTCGTAGTAATGGCATCAAGTTTCGTCAGCAGCAACTATTGACAAAAGAAAGTTATCACCATTTTGTCTATAGTCTGTGAGGTGTTGCAGAGATAATCCCATTAGCAAGCATTTTTGTTCATTAGACAAGAGACGAGGAATCCATTGCGAACAAACTTTGCTGTAACCCAGATTACGAACAAATCCTACACTCGCACTAAAAATTTCTGAAATTTCTCTAATTTAAAGTCGACAATTTTCTCTAATAAGGCGTTCCACACATGCCATATTGTTTTCTGTTAATATAGTATACCGTGCACCTGGTCGCGGCTCACCCATAGTCCCCTCTTTTCCATTCTTAAATTTTCGGAACCATTCCTTCACAGTTGTGTACGCAATATACATATGCATTTCCACACACTGCTTGCATTCGCGTATGAATCTGCAATGGCTGCACACTCTCAGCGCATAAAAATTGTAGGACCGCACGCTGATCAAGCTTAGACGGATTTTCAACAACAAACGCCATTTCAAAATTGAAGTTTTAAAAGTCAGAATCACATTCAAACGCCAGAAACTTATTAATGTGTTGCTTACAAACACTACTAACAGTAACAAACGTCATTTGAATTATTGCAATTGTTTTCAAGGCTAGGTTGATCAATGATGGGTTTCAGTTGAACAAGCCTTAATTGGAAATCCCATATCTCTCACGGTTGATTTCACCTTCTCTTTCAGTTGTAATTCAGATTCGTTTTCCATTTCTTGCATTCCATGTATTACAATCTGTTGTTGCTTTGTCTCTTTCTCCATTAATTCAATTAGCCTTTTTTGATCATTTATTTGTATTTTTAGCTTCCTGTTTTCTCCTTTCGAGGCTTCGAGTTGGTTCTCTTTTAGATATTTTTGTTTTGGAGCTTGTTGATTCTATTTTTTTATAAGTACCAATCTCATAGTTTTCGTAATGAGTTGGTTTTGAATGTCTTTGAAAATAGCTTCTACATTTGCATTATACATATATTTCCGTTCGTTCAGTGTATTTATGATTTGTTAATTGTTTGATTATTAAAACTTACATTCCGATTTGGTTCGTTATTATCGCGTCGCGTTATCACCTTTCCGGTAGTTCGCAATTTTGATAATATTTCCAGCATTTTATCCAAAGAACGTATATCAGTTATTGTATATTATTTAAGAGGTCGGCCTCAAGGGTGCAGTACTAACATATGGCACAGCTATAGAATAATGTTCTGGTTGTTAAGCATAGAAATTGCTTGATAAACTAAATATTTTGTTGTATCTATCGATTTTACACTTAACGAACTGTTAACTTAGTTAATGTGAAATTTTCGCAGGTGACATTCTCAGATTTATCTGAAAAAATATCAAGAATAACATTTTTCGAAGCCCTGCTTTCACTTCCATTTTATTTTAAATAAGTATTCTACTATTGACATACTAGAAAGAACATACCAATCAATACCAAAATACGATGTCAAAATAATTCTTGGCGATTTAAAAGCACGAATAGCAAAAGAAGCAACGTATAGACCTATAATAGAACAACACTGCAAATACGATACAAACAACGAAAACGGAGTGAGGTTCATAGATTTCGCAAAAGGAAAAAACATGATGGTAGCCGGCACCCGGTTCCCATACAAAAACATACATAAAGAAACCTGGGTACACCCAAACGAAAACGCACGCTACCAGCTAGATCATTTCCTCATAGATAGAAGACACGCTTCAAGCGTCATAGATGTGAGAAGCTATCGAGCGGCCCATTGCAACTCAGATCACTTTCTAGTACTAGGAAGATATAGACAAAGAATAACAAGACAGGAAAGAAATAAAAATAAAAACGACACCAAACAAAGAATATACACTAACGAGAAACTGCAAGAGGAAGAATATCAAATAAAGTACTAAGAAAGAATTACAACACTGTTAAGCGAAACACAGGAGACTAACCCAGACCTTCAGGAGAAAAGGGAGAACATACTGGTATCAGTAGGGTAGAATGGGGTAATACCGGTCAGTGGGCAATACCGGTCACCCCAATATTTCCTTAAGGAAGATAGATCCGGCAATAGCGTTTGGTGCAAACGGCTGCTTTTAATACCGTAGCATTGAGAGCGTTTGACTGACACTGATTCAGTCACCAGCAAGCGTTGACGCGAAACAGTCGGCAATTTGTTTTTCTTGTGTTTCTTCTAATTTCGTCATCATTGAAAATAAGCGGTAAGTACTTATATTTATTATTTTTTAAGAATGTGCGTAGTTTATCAGTTGGATGGCACATCATAGTCTTACGTAGTGAAATGAGTGATTTATCGAAATTTTAAGGTCCTAAATTATTTTTGAATGTATGCCTTCATGAACAAAAACGAATTTTTATTTGTTTTTTCTTTATTGCAGATGCCGAAGCCACGTGTTAGAGTAACCAATAGAGCAAAGTGGTCAGTCGAAAACCTGAATGCCGCCAAACGATTATATGAGCAAGGGGTTTCTATGCGAACTGCCGCTAAAAGATGTGAAATTCCGTTTTCAACCTTATAAGAAAGAATTCAAAAAGAAAAATTTGTTACTCCTATTTTGGGTAGAAAAACTGTTTTCACTATGGAGCAGGAAGTGGAAATGTCGAACCAGATAAAATATCTAGCATCTATATTTTATGGATGTATATCTAAAGAAGTCAGACGCATGGCATTTCAGTTTGCCGAAAAAAAGCCATAAAACATAATTTTAACAACGAAATGAAAATGACAGGTCGTGACTGGCTTGTAGGGTTTCAGAAGAGAAATCAAATTGCAGTACGAAAAGCAGAAGCAACCAGTTTGAACAGGGCCACTGCCTTCAATAAAAAGAAAGTCGATCGTTTCTTCGAACTCTTACAGCAGGTTATGGAAAAACACAACTTTTCACCTAGAAACATCTACAATGTTGACGAAACTGGAATTTCCACAGTGCAGGAACCAGGGAAAGTTTTGGCGGCAAAAGGTCAGAAAAGGGTTGGCTCGATGACAAGCTGGGAAAGGGGTCGCAACATCACAGTTGTTTGTGCAATGAGTGCCGCTGGGGGTTTTATACCTCCAATGTTTATTTTCCCTCGTCAACGACATTCGGTTCTGTTGGAGAAAGATGGTCCTATTGCAAAATATGAATGTTCGACGAATGGTTGAATAACAGAGGAACTATTCATCAAATGGCTTCAGCATTTTCTCGTCCATGCAAAACCATCAGAAAACGAAAAAGTGTTATTGACATTAGATAATCATGGCAGTCATGTCTCCTTGGCACCCTATGATTTTTGCAGAGCCAGTAATATTATCATGTTATCCATTCCACCCACACGTCACATAGGACTCAGCCATTAGACGTTGTATTCTACGGACCACTCAAATCATATTATAGGAATGAGTGCGATCTTTACATGAAATCCCATGCAGGAGAAAAAATATCTCCATATCAAGTTGCCTCACTGTTTCGAAAAGCTTTTGCTCTTGCTGCTTCAGTGGGTAAAGGAGAATCAGGCTTCAGAACAACAGGAATCTACCCGATTGACCCTTCTATTTTCAAAGATGAAGATTTTTTGGCGGCTGATGCTTTAAATCCCAGAAGAAATAGCAGAAATAGCTGCAATTCCCGAGGCAATGCCATCGACTTCAAAATCAGCACCTTCTCTCAATTGCAGTGTTGAAGACTTCCTTCCAAAACCAAAGAAAAAGACCAAAGTGACAAAGCCGAACAGGAGACCTAAACAGCACTCGAGTATTCTAACTTCTACACCACTGAAAGACTCATTGGAAGAAAAGGAAGAAAAGAAGAAAGCAAAACTGGAGAAGACCAAGGGTGGAACAAATAAAATAAAAGGTCTTGACGAAGCCAAGAGAAAAATACTAAATTCGCCTGAGAGAACCAGCAGCGCCAGCGCCAAAAAACCAAAGATGAAGCGCGTCACTACCGAAAAGAAATTCAAAACTGAAAAGAAAATCAGAAAAAGAACCGATTCAACATCATCTGACTCTGATATTGAAATGGACGATATCTGCAGTGATAATGAAAATAATGAGACAGATTTCACTATATGTGTGATTTGTGGTCAATATGGGGCAAATAATGAGATGTGGTACAGGTGTGTCACATGTGGACAATGGGCACACTCCCTGTGTACTACAAAGGACTCTCCAACCGGATATATTTGTGATTTTTGTATGTGACCGGTATTACCCGTGCTATGACCGGTAATACCCGTATGTTACGACAATACCGGTCACAGTCATTTTTTTAAACTTAAGAGTTTTTACCAAATAATGTTAGATTTTCAGTTCGTTTTGTATTTCACAACTTAGAGTAACTTTTATGTTTCATTTTTCTTCTATCAGAATAAATATAGGTTTTATATTTTGACTTTTATGTCCAAATTTCATTAAGTGACCGCCATTATCCCATTCTACCCTACACACCGCATCAAGGGAAACCACAGGAGAAAAGTTAAAAGAAAAGCGAAGCATCGGGTGTGATGAAAAATGCAAGAAAGCTCCTAAGGAGGGAAATGAAGCTAGAATAAAAATGATCCAAAGAAAAACTAGGGCCAGCACAGCACAGAAGAATTCCAGCACAAGAGAAGATATTCCCAAAACCTGAGTAGAAACAAGCAGATAAATACAAGAAAGAGGAGATAGAAAAAATGGAACAAATATACGGAAAAAAGACACGAGAATTGTACGAAAATATAAAAAAACAAAAGCAAGAATATCAAACTAGAACAAACATATGTATAAACAAAGAAGGCAAATTACTAACGAACGATGAAGAAATAATAGATAGGTGGAATAAATACTTTTAAGAATTGCTGAACTGTAACGACAAGAAGACGTACAAGAGGAACAAGAGAGCAACGACACCCAATACAACGGGCCACACTTAAACACGAGAAGAAGTGGAACAACAAGTGAAGAAACTCTAGAACCATAAATCTCCAGGAGAAGACGAAATAACAAACGAATTAATAAAGAATGGAGGGGCAAAACTTGTCAACAACTTACAAGAACTAATGAAGGACCTACGGAGCAAAGATACCGGCCTCGGTGGTCTAGTGGTTAGCGCGTTTGACTTTAGATCCGAGGGACGCGGGATCGAACCTGGCCAAGGTCGGCGAGATTTTTCTAGCGGGGAACAATCTGAAAATGCGCCTTCTGTCGGATAAGAAATAAAGCCGTAGGTCTCGTGTCACTGCGATGTGTAACACGTTAAAAATCACTACTGGAGTTGGAATTACCCCAGATAGGCAAAATTATTAGTTAGGGTGTACAATAAGCCAATGATGGCTGCAGTGCTTAGAGATGCTTGGAAAACGGCGTCCCAGATCTCGCTCTTTCAAATCAACAATTAAAGGTGTACAATAAGCCAATGATGGCTGTAGTGCTTAGAGATGCTTGGAAAACCGCGTCCTAGATCTCGCTCAATAATCATCCCCATATCCAAAAAAAGGAAAGAAATTAGAATGTCAGATTTACAGAGGAATAGCCCTCTTAGGAATCGTATACAAAATCCTAACCGCAATAATAGCGAACAGAATGACACCGTATACTGAAGAAGTCCTAGGCGAATACCAATCAGCATTGGAGTGGAAGATCAACAACTGACCACATATTCACAATAATTAGAACAACATTAGAAAAATGGTATGCATATAATATAGATATCCATTAAATATACATAGATTACAAACAGGCATATGATAGAAATAGAAATTACTTAAAGCAAACAATGAAAGAATTCGGAATCCCAACAAAACTAATCAACTTCGTGGAAATGACACTGTCACAAACAAAAAAAAAGGTAAGGAAACAAGGAAACCATTCCAAGCAATTCGAAGTAAAAAAGGGACTAAGAGAAGGCGACCTATCATCAACCCTGTTTAACTTAGTACTAGAAAGATGCATGAGGAACATGGATACAAACTCAAGAGGAAATATATACAACACAAGCTGCCTACCTTTAGCATTTGCCGATGAGTGGTGATCCTAGCACGAACAGAACAATCATTAAAGACAGTATACCGCGTACTAGAAGCAGAAGCAAAGGGGCCGGGATTAATAGTAAACAATAAAAAACCAAATACATGTTGAACACAAGAAACTTAAGAAGAGAACAAAACAATGTACAAATAGATAACCACTCAGTCCAGGAATCAGAAACAATAACGAACTAAGCGAAGCAGTAGAAACAAGAATATCAGTAGGACACAAAAGCTTCCAGTCATTCAAAAACAGTTTCCAGTCGAGAAGCACATCAAGAACCCTCAAAAAAAGTATATATAAAACACTTATAAACCCATAGTGACATACGTGAGCGAAACGTGGATACTGAAAATGGAAGATCAGAAAAACCTAGGCATCCTTAAGAAAAATACTAAGACGAATATACGGAGGCGAGGAGTGGAGAACAAGAATGAACTACGAATTAGAAAACTTATACGAAGACCCAGATATAGTAACGACAATAAAGACACAAAGACTAAAATGGCTGGGTCACCTAACAAGAATGAAAAACGATAGAACTCCAAAAATGGCGTACGAAAGAAAACCAGAAGGCAGGAGGAAACCAGGAAGACCGGGGATAATATGGAGCAAAGATGTAGAAAACGACGATAATTTCGTTTGTACAGTTCATCGGCGGCAGGTGCATTTTCTATTCGATAAATAGTTGTCGATTGCGTTTGCACAGTTTTATCGTTTCGTGTGGATGGCAACAACATGTCGGAGTAAGATCGAAGCGGACACCGTGATCAATTGGAGGAGTTCAATCAATGCTATCGAAGTGAAACTTGCCTTTGGAAGACAAAATCAAAAGATTACCATGATCGCAATAAAAAAAATGCCGCCTACAACAGACTGGTCGAAAAATATAAAACCATCGATCCGAATTCCATCAGGGAGGTAGTAGTTAAGAAGATTAATAATCTTAGAACTGCGTATAAAAAAGAACTGAATAAAATGAAACAATCTAATAAATCCGGAGCAGGAACTGACTGAGATTTACACTCCTTGCTTATGGTACTTTGATTTGTTGAATTTTTTATATGATCAAGAAGTACCAAGACCCTCTATATCAAATATAAATGAGGACGAAAATGAGGTAAGCATTTTTTTCAGACATTGTTTTATTGATATTTATTTATTAAGTATGCATCTCAATTAATAAAATTATCTTGCCAAGGAACTTTTCCTTCGTTCACAAAATAGCTCATGAATTCACTTCTTATTTGTTTTGCCGTTCTGGGGGCATCCCCTTGACGAGTACCTTGTAATGATTCAAGCGTTGATTCTGTTGTTGTAAATTGTGACGATGTCGTACCCTCTTCAAAGTTTTCTCTATCAAAACATTCTGAAGGAGCATATGTAGAAAACGACATTGCCATCAAATAATTATTCAAAGCACAGATTCCTCTTACGACTGAGTCAATATGTTCAGGTGACAGATTAATTAGTGTTCTGTAAATTCTGAACCTCGCTGCAAGTATGCTAAACGCGTTTTCAACTATGCGGCGTGCTCGTGATGTCCTATAATTATAAATCTTCTTCGCTCTGTCATTGCCTAAATGGTTTCATCATGTCTTTTCTAAGAGGAAACGCGTCGTCAGCTATTTTTCATCTTCAGGAATATTTAACATGTTATTTTCCAACATTTCATAAAATTTCGTATTCAATAACACTCCTCCGTCAGATACTCTATCATTTGTTCCAAAATCAAATAGCAGGAATCTGTACTTTGCGTCAGCGAGTGTCTATTTTTTTATAGTTGAAATAAAATGAACCACTGTTCTTTGGAGGCACGATTTCAACGTGTTTACTAGCAAGGGCACCTAGGCAGCGAGGAAAGTTCTATCGCTCCTGGAATTCCCTTGCTATTGTCTTCCATTCGTCTTCTGTTTATGGAAACTGAAACAAAAATTTGTACATCATTAGCCTTTACGCCAGTGGACATTAAACTATTTCTTTTACAGGAGCAGTTAAGTGAAATATCACAGCAGTCTATCAACATCGGCTCACAATCGCAATCTTCGCAGCAATACACCGAATGGGATAGGGATCGAGAGACACCGACACAGAGTCGCTCTGATAGCGAAAGAGATACACCAACACCCACTCGTCGGTCAAGACCAGTGAAGAGTACATACGAAGACTTAATAGAAACTGTAGATGAACATTTTAGTCCTAGGATCCCAGAAAATCGTTTCGAAGTATATGGAAGAAATGTTGGTATGAAACTACAAGAGTTACCTAAAGAGCAAAGAATTCTTGCAGAAAAAATAATCATTGAAGCACTATTTTTAGGTGAACTGAATAGCCTAACTCCCTCAAACTATGTAACTTTTTCAACTCAGCCACCTATTCAAACTTTATTTAATCAGCCACACATTCAAACCCTTTCCACTCAGTCAAACATTCAAACTTTATCTGATCAGCCACATGCCCCAACCTTTTCCGTTCAGCCACCCTTTCAAACTTTTTCACAATTCTCAACTTCTCACCATTCTCAACTTTCACAATATATGGATGATGAAAATGATGATACAGCTGCTTCCTATTTAAGTGGTTTTAATGATGAGTGAATGTTGATGTTTATAATAACTTTATCTTTGGTTAAGGTTCAATTAATAAATTAAATAATCCGACAATCAAAACTGTTGTTTACTATGCCCCATATTTATGTATTTGCACCTATTTGTAACATTACCATACACATACCTATTGAATCAAGCAAAATGTAATAATAGTTAGATAGACTACAGTACAATACAATGTAGTATTTACAATAATTTACTTATTATTATATGAAAATGCACCTATTATGTAAAATGATAATACAGATGAAACTTACCCTTAAGTATTCTTTCTGTAAAACCTCATACAAGGCATCGCAGGTTTCAGGAATGATTTGACTGGGAGCCTGTGGTGATATTATCGTAGAGCACTTCATGCATTCGTAAGAGCGACCTGTAGCTAAAAATCTCAGTGTTGCAGACAATCTCTCGTGAGGACTTATTGCTTCTCTCATTGCAGTGTTCTTTTTCTGTATTAGCGGTGTGACTGAAGCCAAGAGGGTTAAGTACGTCTCCTCGTTCATCCTTAAATAGTTACGCCAATCTTTTTGTGCGAATTTTAGCTCATTTAATAAATTTATATGAGAGTATGACTTCCGTTTTAGAAGCCAGTCCTTACACCACACACTACATGACTTTTTTTTTCTTTAAGCACATCATCATGCCCAAAAATGCAAGTACATCTTCATCATCTTCCGTTATTGCCGATGACATGATTCTCGCGCGAGCTCCTGTGGAGAACTGACGATCGACGCAGATATGGGTTGCGTGTGGAGACACTACGGGTATTCGATTTAACTGTGCAGTTTGAAATCGCTACGATATATCGTTAGGTGTGTAGCGGCCTTAACCCGGGAGGGCCGATGGTTTTAGGCACTCTCCGAGGCACCGTTGGTTGCAGCGTGTGAGCGAAACTTTCGGTCACCCATCCAAGTAGTGACCCCGAGGATCGTTGCTTAACTTTGAATACTGTTTGACGAGTACTTGCGCTAGTCCGCCACGCTGTTCCCATCTAGTGCACTGGTTATTGAGTATTGTGGCATGTGATACAGTGAGACAACGTATGAATGATGATCAGTAATGCTTGTGTTATACGTATGTGGTTGTGATTGATATCTTTAGGAATTTGGCCAGGTGATATTGAAAGCTTATACAAGTGTGGCAAGACCTTATACGAATTGCAAACTGGGAATCCTATGGGCCCCATAATGCCTGTGTTACATGTACGAGCTGGGAAGTTTTCACGGATGTCATAATAACATAGATGGTGGTATCGATTCTCTATTGGCCCTTTAGGGGCACACAATTGCAGTATCCGGGCCCTACGTCCGCAGTCCTGTGACATATACGTTTTAGCTAATTCTCACGTGTGTCACAGAAACATACGTGGATATGATCCCTCCCTCCTTGAAACTTTGCTCCTTTGATGGCTTACATTAGATATTTATCTTTTATTTATAGTATTAGCCAAATTAGAGTTTCATACAATAGATTTATTTTACATATAATATTATATTTTATTTCTAAACATTAAAATCGCAATTATAAAATAACCACAAGGATTCTATTATAGATTATAATCTGCAATAGAATCTTAATAATTATTAAGTGTAAAACGTTAATTACCGTACAGTATATATTATTATGATGTTTTATTGAGGGAGCTACGTATGAGCCCCACATTGAAGCCACAAAAATGTTACGTTTGTAAAAATGGGGAATGTTGCTTTACTTCCACCCGTAATAAAGATAATCTTCCTTTCATATGAAAAACTATATTACATTATTATTACATAAGTTCTTGAAACAACACAAAGGGCACACTTCAAACAAACTTTCAAAGAATTTTTATTTCAGGGTTTAGAATATAAATTTTGGTAACTGCTGTATAACCTTTAAATCCTTCCGCTGGTTAACTGAACAACTCAAAGGATACAAGGTAGTAAACATGAACTTATAAAATATGAATGCAACAAAGAAATGAATTAAATGTTATCGAATTATCTAAGTTCTTTCTTATAAAACGTTAAACAACTTTAACAACTGAATGACAAAGTTACATGAAATAAATAGCAAGGTCTAATTTAACAAAGTACTTTCAAACGGACGCACTTTTTCACATAGAAGCATTTGCTTATTTTCTTCTGGTGTTGGTAAAATTCACTTGATGAAATTAGGATGGCACTCCTGCACCCTGTTGATCTTGAACATCAAAATGAAAGTCCATCACTTGTTGCTTTTTTCGAAGTTCCTCGCAGAAAAACTTTCGACTGAGTATCTTCGTATTCGTAAAATCGTTTCACAAAGTAATTAATACAAATATTTATTTACTGCTTATTACTTCAGATGTTCAAATATACCAATAAAGTCGTAATTACGTTGCACTTTTATATTTTATTTTTAAATTGTTAACCCCAAACTTGCTTCACTTTCCAAATTGTGGTTGATTCGGTGTTACTTATTTGTTTTAATTTATTTTAAATTAAATTCGATTGCTATTCCAGTTGCAGTTCCAGAATATGTTGCGAATATCTCCCAAATAATTAACAGGTATAAAACTGTTGTCCAACTTGTAGATGATTCCTAATCTTGAAGTGTGTTGACTTTTCAAACGTCAAACGCAGATAGAAACAAAACATGCCGAAAAACAATTGAAGTCTACTAAAGCTACTTTGATATTTCGCCCCAAATTCTTGATTTTCGGTTAATTTACCGAATTTTATCCGATGTCACACAGATAAGTAACAAATAACGGTGATTTGAACCGTATAACACTTAATAACGTAGTTTTATTAAAACAGGATATAATAAACACATAAAATTACAATTGTAATTGACTCGCCAGACGAGCGTCTGTTCACGTTGAAATTTTCATGTTAAGTCTTTTTAGTTGTTTTTTCTTCTTTTAACAAGTAACCATGGCAACATCATAATACAAACAAAAATAAGTACATTTTACAAAAAACATGTTATAGGATAAAGTACAAGCAATTGTACTTTATCATTTGTTAATATTTACAGTATAGTTTGCGATAATCAAATGCAGGATCTTGAACTAAATGAAGTTGCTGCAACATTTCTTCCATTATATTATTCAACTACTCTTCGGGGGTTAAGCCGTATGCAAACGGTTTATCACCCCGCACTGCTACTTACTGTTACTACAGTTGGCAGGAGAGACAAAACATTTTTAAAGCTAAGAAAATCGCCGACGCTGCCTGTACAGAGTGAGTTATTGTTGATAATACCATACTGAGGGCACAACATTCTAGGGAATAAAACGCACACTACAACAAAGATTCTAAAATAGAGGGCGCTGAAATTTGCTACAACCACAGAGTAATAAACTATCAGTCACTGCCAGATTTCGTATGGAGGGATTCGATATTTTGAAACTTCAACTTAGTTTAAATAAAAGGGGGAAGTAAATCTTTTAAATTTGGCATTAACTGAAAGGCGAGGCTCTGACACTGACTGATTACCAGCGGTGCCACCCTTGATCTATAACAAATATTGAGATCAATAAACTGATATTACTATAGCAAGCCGATCTTAGGGAAAATACCATGAATGGAATAGTTGGTTTGCCATGGCCTTGCGAGGAAGAAAGGCCGTTAAAAATCCGATATTACGGTACTGGGAATTGAACCCAGGACCTTCAGCGTAGAAGTCTAATGTGCTAACTTCTAGCCCACGGCCGCCTCACATAAGTATACATTGACACAATTAAGAATAGTGCTCAACAATGGCATTTTGGCAGTTAGATTTTAAAATTAGAAAATAGTTGACAATGCAACTATTACATGTTATCCACTTTAGATTAAGCTGCAAAATTGAGCAGTGACAGAGTAATATGGCCAATGAAGATATTGCCCAAAACGTTTAAACAGGTTAGATTTAACTACCGACTTGAACATTGCTGGTCTAGTTGTGCCACCTGTACTTGACAGAGGTGTGCAATTTGAACTTTGATTTACAACTGAGTGTAGCAAAATGCATGCAATTATCAAAAATGTTAATTTATTAGAAAGATTACCCACTTTGAAAGTATTGTTTAATATCATATTAATAATTTGTGGACTCTGAGTATAAATTATAAGGTAACCTTTGTAGTGCCCATAAAAGTCATTCTTAACAAAATAAATGAAAATACATAGGTACGGGTATATAACGATCACTAGCTAAACATTACTATTTAAACATTTTGATTTTAGTATGATGTGTTTGCTTTGGGCCTCCTTTCCACCTCCAATTGCTTGATTATGGCATAGCCTGCACTTCCAAACATCACAATTATATTGGATGCCCACCACAGCAGGGACTTCATTTCATGGGACCAATATGTAGCTAAAACTGTATGCACACAAGCTGTAGCTGTGCCCGAAATGTTGTGCATTAATGCAGAAGTGTACTGAAAAATACTTGTCATAATGCAGAAGGGCTGAACAAAACAAATTGAAATTTGATCTGATATGCAGTGAAAACAACAATTATGAAACCGCACACTTCTCTAATTATCATTACAAACCAGAAGTTAAAACTAAGAAGTTGTGAATATCTCCATAACACTGAAAACTCATTATTGATGAACATACGACGTACAAAACGGTTGCATGAGTATAGTTTATTGTAGTACACTAACAACCATATATCTTGGTGGATTTTTGGAAGTATATGGTTAGTCAAAATGGAGTATAATGATAGAGA
Source organism: Limonius californicus (assembly GCA_014611495.1). Lineage (NCBI taxonomy): Eukaryota > Metazoa > Arthropoda > Insecta > Coleoptera > Elateridae > Limonius > Limonius californicus. The sequence goes on along the minus strand of JABXWE010005935.1, from coordinate 17,326 downwards.
AAGCGATGCCAACATTCCAAATACTGTACTACTTCTATATAAATTACTTATAAAAAAATACTCGTATATAATGAAGATTTAGTTAAAGAAGCGTTGAGGTAAATCAACACAGATGTGACATTATTTTACAAACATTTCATGGGAAAATCTGTAAGTGAATGAAATTTTAAAAAATCTGCTTTGCAGTTTATAATTTCCATTATAAAATTTATAATGCATGCTGATAACACAAACATTAAAAAATGTTGTAATAACAGATGATGGTTATTGTTGGAGATCATTAATGTGAATATTTGCTGAGACAACTTCGAGATGTAGTTGTGCTGGAAGAGGGTGTTCTGATGAGGTCAGTTGAGAGGAGATTAGTATGGCTACGCCATAAAGGGCATAGGGATTGTTGTTTGGGTTTTTGCCTGTTCTTCGAGTTTCGGTAATAGCGAGGACAAGCTCCTAATGGGAATTGGAATTTGCGGAACAGTCCGCAGGTGTTAACGGTTCCGAAAGCGAGGTTGTGAGCCATTAAAGAGCTCTGGGGACGAAAAAAGGAAGGGGAGGGATGTGCTCAATTAAAAATAAAAATGACTTTGTTCCCAGAATGGGATACACGGAAAAAGCGGTCTAGACAAACGCGAGCGGATTACTCGAGGGTGGTTTGGATCTTCTGTTTTTGCAGGGGAAGGAGGTCGAAAAGGGTTTTTTGAGGAAACGAATGAATTGTGTCACTGATAAAAAGGGTTCATGGGTTTTGTCCTCGTCCATGTCGGAGTTTTCGAGGTCGGTATTGGATTCCAAGATTTTGGTAGGGATAACTGGGGTTTCGGTAGTTATGATGATCACCTTTACAGTGGGGACAGATGGGGATTTCACTGGGGTCGTTTATTTATGGCATACATACTCGTAGATACAATAAGCTTAGTGAAAACAAACACATTGCATTTTTTCTAGTCCACTTGTATTTAAAAATTAAATTTTAAATGCAGTCCGTCGAGCGTGAACACAGTGACCATAAAAAATCTTACCTACAACACTCGTGCAGTTGTAGTGAAGAGTCAGCCTCAAACGTATTTTAACTCTGCACTTATACCCCCGTTGGCATGGTAAAGCTTACGTCAATATCTCGAATTGGTTCACGGTGAATCGCGCAAGCGAAGAGTTTAGTCGCAAACAGCCGCTGAACTTCATGTGAACGGTTTGACAGTCGGTTTTTAAACGACAATCGCAATATTGTTTAAAGTATTGCATGTAATGAAGTACGTTTAATCATAGGTAATGCTTAAAATTAAGTAAACCATATTTTACCCAAATTAACAAAACTCAACGCAATTTAACAACAATCAACGTAAAAATTTAAGATTATCCCACATTTCCACTGATGAATTCCCTAGGTCGTTAAGAGTTGCAGGGGGTGGTTGAAGGGATCGTACTTGTCTTCCGCCAATGTCCCACAGGTGCTCACTCGGATTCAAGTCGGGACTTCTGGCTGGCCATTGCATAACAGGAATACCAACGTCGCGTCGTCTAGAATTCTTGCACAATTCTGGCTGTGTGGGGCCGAGCGTTGTCGCGCATTAATTGGAAGTTGTCTCCGATGTATGAGGCATATGGCACAATATACTGTTGTACGATATCCGTAATGTACCTCTGATTGTTTAAAGTGCCGTTGGGGAAGATGTGTAGGTCTGTGCGGGCCGTAAAAGATATGCCTCCCCATGCCATTATTGAGCCATCACCAAATGCAGTCGTTGGGGCAAAATTGCATCAAGTATATCGTTCATTTGGACGTCTTAAAACTCGAATGCGCCTATCATAACTCTCCAAATAAAATCTGGACTCGTCTGTGAATAAAATGCGTCTCCTATCTTCATTTTCCCAATTCAAGTGGTTTCTAGCAAAATCCAATGTGTGTCTGCGGTGGTCTGCAGTCAACTGTGCTCCAGTAGCTGGTAATCTGGCTCTCAGATTTCCTTCCAGAAGACGTTAGTGAACGTTTCAATTCTAACCTGCACATTATGTACTGCTGAAAGTTTGGAGGGCTCTTGTGGTGGTAAAGCGCTGCCTTAGTGCACGCATTCAAAGAAAACGATCGTCTACAGCGGTAGTAGGACGTGGTTGCCCTTGCCCTGGTCTGCAAGTAAATTGTAAGTGTGCATGTAAAATTGATTAATGTAAAAAATCTCAATGAGAAGAAAGAAATTTGTACCGAAGCCTACAAATTGTTTTGCCTCATATTAACTATTCCGTCGACAAGTGCATCAGTGGAAAGAAGTTTTTTTTGCCTTAAACGAATAAAAACTTACTTAAGAAATGCAGTGTCTCAAGATAGGCTCTTTTTGGCAAATATTTCAAATCAAAAAGAACTCTTATTAGAATTAATAAAAAATCAACCATTCTACGAAGCCATAATAAATAATTTTGCTGCATTAAAGGACAGAAGGATAGACTTGGTCTACAAAAACACAGTAAGTAAGTTGATATTGAATTATATTTTTTCTATCTGTTATTATTAGGGTTATTACAATAGCACTTTACCTATTTTTTTACCAGCGAATGTATAGTATAAATTGCCACATTTGACACAACTGAAATCCAATTTGTTTGAAAAGATCGGATACTATCAAGTACTAATCTGGCTTTACTGGTTGGCTGGTAAAAAATTCCTGGCTAGTTCTGTTACCAGCCACGTGTTTCGATATTTATCATCCTTTAACGCAAAGTGTAACATTTATATAATGTATTCAGTTGGTGCCCACATGTTGAGTGATGTGAAGCGAACCCTGCATAAGCGATCGTGTATCCACCAAATAATTTGGTTAAAACGGAATCACCCTTTCATAATTATTTTAAATACCATGGATATACGAATTCAAAACATATGCTGTGTATAAATTAAAATTGCCTTCTTCAATATTAAGCTTAAACATTATTTTCGTGCTGCAAATAACTGTAATGTTATGCCCTGACAATCACAACCTTGAAACAGCAAAATACTTCTATAATTCGATCCACAGGTGTCCCCTGCGTATTTTGGCGTGACGTAACGCCTGATATCTTTGGTAATCATTCTAAATAGGTGCTGGTGATTTGAACTACTCGATGGTCTCCACACATCTACTTATGTAAGTACCAGTTAATTAAGAAATTTTTCATTACTTTTATCAAGAGAAGGTTCGGGGAAAAACGATGTATACATTTTGTTTAGATTATATGTAGTTATAACAATTTAGGTTGTTTGGGTTACAAAGTGTTTACATATGACATGAGTAAGCCCGCTTAGAATTGACCGTTAATCGAGTGGTGCAGGCGCCCGCTGGTTTGAGTATGTAAACCGATTTCAAATTACTTAATTACAGTTGGTGATAATTCAACACGAAGGAGTGTAATTTTTTCTTCATATTTAGTTAAATAAGCAATGGAAGCCGCATGAAACAAAATGTTTTCGGTTGTTTAAAAAAGTACAAACTGGGAGCGTTAACTCGAAATGAGAAGTGCAGATAAAGTAATTTTGAAAAATCATTGAATTTGTTCGCGATTAGCCCATTCGGAATTAAAATTTTCATTTAATAGCTAATTAGATTAATACATGAATTTCTGCCTGTACCATTGGCTTTGGTTTTTAAATTATTTGTCACCATGTTTGTATTGTGTTTTGGTTTACCACACATTTTTGTTTGAAAAATATTGTTTACTTTATTGACGGTTTGTTTTCAAAAGCTATATTTTAGTACAAAGGATATAATAGCTAGTACATTTAAACAAAAATTAGTCACACCATAATAACGAAACAAATTTTGATAAATTACTTTATAGACATAGCAACCACCCAAACATTAAATATTTTCTGAAATAAAACACGTAACCACAGTGTCAATGATTATACAGGCTGACCCACCGAAAACGAAATAGTGTTTTGCGACACTAAACCTCAAAACGTCAAATTAATTTGCCAGGGGGGATGTAATAAGGCTATTTCCGTTCACCTATCTTCAACACCACAATTGGGGCGAATTTCACCCTAAAAATTTTAAATGGCAATGGTTATAGAAAGGCATTAAAAGCTCGATGAATTTGCTTTACAGTAGTACTTTTTTTGGATGCCGAGTAGTAGTACTCACGTTTCACGGTAGTAATTGTTCTGGGAGATATATGGTATGATTAGACGGCAGTGGTTGACTGTACGTTGGTGCAAATATTTGGCTGTTTTTTTTTAAATTTTATCATCTAAGTGTTATGCTGTATTTTGTAGTTATCGTTGTATTCTTTGAACATTTAATATTGTTTATTCGATTTGAGCAAGAGTTGAAATAATTGTGATTTTTTCGGAAACAATGAATGTGTTAGTACACGCACGCAATTGTTCAATCAGCAAGATACAGATAAGCATGTGAATCGTAAGTATGTTTTGGAGTGAGTTTTTTATAGTTTGGATTATGTCTTGTGGAGTTCCCCTATTGTAAAGTAGTTCTATTACATTTTCAAGTAGTATTCGGTCAAAAGCTTTTTGGAGATCGATGAAACATAAATGCTGGCTTGTTATACTCAACAGATTTTTCTACTATTTGCCGCATGATAAATATTGCGTCTGTGCATGATCTGTCTGTTCTGAACCCTTGTTGCTCGTTTGCTAATGTAATGATCGTATTTAGTTTGTTAGTTAATATCTTAGTTATTAGCTTTAAGGTGGTGTTTAGCAGGTTGATCCCTCTATAGTTTGATGGATCTTGCTTTTCCCCTTTTTTAAACATTTGTCACGCCTTTAATCTTTACTACTTACAAAATTTAGTTTAATTACAAAAGCAACCTCGCAACTCCGCCACTGCTTAGATAGAAATTAACAAGTTGACAAATGCCAGTATCCCAATCGAAGAAGGAGTAGGTTCCAACAAATAATTAATTAATAGGCGCCACCGACTTGTAATCTACTAACATTGTCCGAGGTGGTAAAATAGGAAGTCGGACCCTAAGATTGTTAATCACCTACCTTTTCTATCTCGTATCTTCCCGGTGTAGCTTATTTACAGATCATTTGAAATAAAAGAAAGACAAGTTGCAACCAAACCTCATTTAATGAATAAATATATAACACAACCCCCACAATTATAATCGTTCACAACAACAATTAAAAAAAAACAACCAATTTTACGTTCCCGAACTAAAAATTAATAACTTACTTGGGCAAGACTCAAACAACTTAAGGACTACAATTGCGCTTACTAGTACAAAATAATGTTAAATTTTTACGCAAATACGTCATTAGGAGGCCTCCGAAGAACGATATCATTCGATGATCATAAATACCTATGAATAGCAATGTTCAAACTGAGAACACATTAAAACGCAATACCGTCCCACTCTTGGAGTACCCTATATATATGGTTTACGTAAAATTGGTTCCTCCAGTAAACGAATTATTACAAGTTGTACTTATTATCTATACATATTCTCTCTAAACCCCAAATAGTACAATACAATGACCCAAATCAAAGAATGAGTTAATTACTAATCGTAGATAGTGAAAATATAAATAACAACAGCCAGGTTATAAAATTTAAAACATAAACAATTTTTATTTCACTTCCCTTTTAATTTGACACGGCTATCATTACGACTGCACTCCAGATCTGTTATCACCGGCTTCAGGCGTGTCTGTTCCGTCTGTGCCAATCAATGGCCCCAAGGTAACTCTGCGAAAACTGCTTATCACTTTGGGCCAAATGGTAGAATGCAGAATCTTTTGGATTTTAATTACGGTTTTCCACCCGTGCGACGTATTTTGCCTAAATTTAATCGTTGGATATCAGAATTACAGTTCAGGAAAGCTTTAAGACTGAACAAATTTCTATAAATATTTAACTCGCCAGTTGATGGGACTGGCGTACAAACAAATATCGTCTTGACCGGAATAATTTTTATATTGGACAATTAAATTCCTGGAGTATCAATACTTCCTCAATCATAGGCAACAACTCCGGTATAGTGAGTTTCAAATCGGAAAAATGATTTCCAAATCGATAGCGATTTAAATAAACTTCACTCACCGTACACAATTACTGCCGATCAGAACGTTGATATTTAAGTGGCCTCTTTTCTAAACTAGTCGTTCAAACTTTCTCTTTCCCCCCCCCCCTCAACTTCCGAAATCTAATACCCTGTGTTTCTGCCGATAGTATCAACTTCGAAATGCAAACAGTCCTAAAATTAATTCCCCACTAAATATGTAGAATGGGTTGCCTTCAACCAGGCGCGGAATTCGTTACACACTAATATTGTTGTACTTAGTTTCCATTCGTCTGGTATTTTGTGTTCTGTTAAAATCTTTTGTGTGAGTTTTGCAAGTTCCTCAATCAGCCTGGGACCTCCGTACTTTAAAAGTTCATTTGCTATTTGAATCTGGTCCTGGGGATTTTCTGTTTCTAAGTTGCTTCACTGCTTTTTCTACTTCCTCCGTAATGACATCTACGGGCTGATTAATTTCTATGTTTTGTGTGAAGCCTACTTCCCTAATTACTTCATTACTCCTAAAGAGATCTTTCAAGTATTTTGTCCATGCATCTTTCGTTATATGGTTTGTTTCGATTAATTTTCTTACATATTTTCTTTGGTTTCGCGTCATTCTCTAAATCTACTTTTGTAGGCCATAAAAATCATTTTCTATTCTTTTTGAGAATATTTCCCAATGGGTTTCCTTTATTCTGTTTACTAGTATCTTTGTTTCGTTTCTTATTCTTTTATATTCCTTATGTGACTCAGGTATTCTTAGTGATATATATTTCAAGTATGCTTTTTGATTTTCTTTACATTTTTCTTTTATTTCTCTTTTGAACCATGACTTTTTGTTCGGGTCTTTCTTTTTCCTTATTATACGTTTTCCTAATGCTTCTGTTGCAGCTATTTCTATATTTCTGCGAAGTTTCTCCCAGTTTCTTTCTACGTTATTTTTTTGTGTAATAGGTTTCTCTTCAGTCTTCTCTTTTAATCTATTTTGATAGAGATGTTTTGTTGATTCGTTCCAGAGTGATTCTATATTGTATTGTTCTCTTTTTGTTCTTGTGTTAGAGGTTTTGTCTTTCTTGGTCATTTTCATATTCAATCTAATTTTCCCTAATACTAATCGGTGGTCACTTCCTACATTAGCTGAGTTTAAAGTTCTAATGTCTACTATTTGATGTGGTTGAATTTTCCTATTCGTTAATATATGATCTATCATTGATGTTTGTCCTCTACTGTTTTCGAACGTATATTTATATTGATGTTTGTGATTGAAGTAAGTGTTGTTAATCCTTAAATTATTTATCGTAGAGAAATTTAGCATCATTTTTCCATTGTCGTTTATTTTGCCTTCATTAAATCGTTGTTTTATGCCTGGAATTATATCCTCTCCTACCACAATAGTGTCGTCTTCTGAGGGTATAGCTTCTATAGTATTTTGAAATATTTCATAACAGTTTCTCGTTCGTTTTTTGGTTTGCAATCTTCCGAGCTGTATATGACACAATATTAAGTGTACGATGTTTCTTTATTTTTGTTGTGATTATTCTTTCTGATATATATATATATATATATATATATATATATATTTACATTTACATTCTTCTATTTGGTTTTTATATTTTTTGTGAATTACTATTCCGAATCCTGCTACTGCTCTCTTTTCTTTCTCGACTCCGCTATAAATCAGTATATATTCTCCATAGTCTATCTGACCTTTTCCTTTCGTTTTTGTTTCTTGAATAGCACATACTTCTATATTTTTCTCTTTCAGTTCTTCTATCAGTTCTTGATCTCTTGAATTAAGTGACTTGATGTTCCAAGTGCCTATTCTTAATGTGTTAGGATATTTCATGAAACACTTGCTCAACACCCCGAAAAATTATATGTTTGGGCTGGCATTTATAGCGATCGTGTGGTTGGTTGCTAATTTGTTTGGGCAGATATACTTGGAATTGTTATAAAGACAACATTGATTCAATGTTAATTGATATTATAGAGATTGATGATCATTACCTCAAAGATCATTTGATATTCCAACAAGACGGAGCTCCTCTGCACTGGTTGTTCGACAGTATTTGGATCGAAAGTTTCCGGGTCAATGGATTGGTTCAAGAGGCGCTAGTCAATGTCCCGCAAGATCGCCAGGTTTATCTCCCCATGATTTCTTTTCGTGGCATTATTTAAAGAGTAAACTTTACGCAACCCAACCGGATTCTTTACAAGATTTACGACAACGAATGGCGTCTAATCACTCCACAAATGCTTCTGAATGTGCGAAGACATTTTGAGTACATTTATTAGTGTATGGACGCTTGTGACGCTCATTTCGAATATTTACTACCTGAAATTTCCGTTCGGAATCAAAAAACAAGACTACTGCTGTAAACAGGGCCGCGTCTAGAGCTTTTTGGGTCCTAGGTATACAAATGAAAGTCAAGGCCCTTCCTATATAAACAAGAATGAAGGTATATTTGTTAAAAAACAACAATTTTTGAAGATGTGAAACGTTTCTCTGTTGTTTGTACATTCTGAACTTTTTTGTAACTCTGTCGATTCGTTTTTGGAAAATGACAAGTTTCGGATACGTATGGGAAATGTTAGATTAATAAATTAAAAAAAAGTGTTAAGTTTATTTTATAAATGTCCAAAGTGGCCACCACTATTCGCTATACAATAAACATTAAAATATGTAGTATAGCATTCATTATCCAAACATTTAGGTTGTTGGTGCCGAAATAAACTTTCAAGTTGCCCTTTTGTTTAAATTGGAGTCGATTAAATTATGCCATGCTGATAAAATTGGTTTACAAATTACGGTGGACTGGAAGGGTCATTCCATAAAATAAATTGAACACTTATTCGTCTTATTAACTTATAATTGCCACTTAATAACGCAGGTTTTAATGCATTAATTCAGAAGCGCGATTTGCGTTAGGGAGGCTCCCAAAAGGTAATGTTAGTAATTATTTAAAGGTAAGGTTATTTATTATCCTACTAAGTTTTATCGGGTATGAATTGATTGTTAATGAAAGCAAGAACACTTTAACAAACCCTACAGTGGCTCCGTTGTTCAGCAAGGACGAACAATGTACCTATTATGAAAATTATTTAGTAAATCAATTTTTTTTTTATTAATATTATCGGAAATTTACAATCAGCTTTACATAGCAATAAGTAAATTAGTTTAATGAATTTACAATAAAGGGAGAAGTAGTCCAGTGACTACACTCCGAATTTAGTTACTGTTTACGTAATTAGCTTGAGAGGTCTAGTTTAATTTGCTATGGGTCCACATCTGTAGGCCATTTTCTGCTCAGTCTTCTTTGTACTACTAGGGGATCGTTTAAAGTACCAGCTTCATCGTTTGGGTGTCCAGGGAGGTTGTTTAAGTAACTCCTGGTTAGATTGCAGATTACGTCTTCAACGAGGGGAATGCCTGAGTCATCATGTAGAGTTTTGTTACTGACGTACCAAGGGGCGTCGGATATCATCCTTAGTATTTTAGATTGCAGCCTTTGGATGATTTTGGTATTTGAAGGTTTAGCACAACCCCAAAGCTGAACTCTATATGTCCAAATAGGTCTAATAATACATTTGTACAAGAGAATTTTGTTGTCAGTTGTTAGTTTGGATTTCCGACCTATTAACCAACTCATTTGACGTAGTTTTAGGTTGCTTTGCGTTTTCTTGCAAAGAAGAGGAAGAATGAATAGTTTAAGCACGTTACACGCTTGGGAAAGAAGAACAACTCAATGAAGTAGAACCGGAAGAAACGAGTGGCTTCATCAAAAGTATAAAAATCAAAAGAACAGCAAGAAAGCCCGATACTAGTAAAAGAAAGGAAGTCGAATCAAATACCAGAGTAGAAGAGCCAACTAAAATGGAAAAGATATTACAAAAAACTGTGCAAAAATGATGTCAAAAATTATTAACCATTTGGAAACCGGTGACGTTCGGCCGCTTTTACTGACCGCATCATGTATGCGCGACGTTTATTTATTTTTCTGTAAACGCAGCATTAACCCGAGCACACTGTTAAGTGCGGCGAAAAGACGAAAGTCAGACTCTAGCTCCCGACCTGAGTGTTACGCAGATTTAAAATTACCCTCGGGCGTCCAATCAGTGTAATTTACCAATAGGTAATTACTTTCGCTTTCTACGGTACCATTCACGGTACGCCCGAAAAAGAGGAATATTCGGTTTCTCAAAAATCCCGAAAATTTCGCTTAAAGTACCGATTTGGGAAATATCGTCGTATTGAAAAATCTGCTAAAAGCAAGTGATTTCTAGAGAAGCTAACTATAACAACTACACCCAGGGACTGACTCAAGCTGTACCCCCCCCCCGCGAAGGGCCAATTTTCCATCGAAAAAGGTAAATTTTCAAATCCTTTGTTAGTCCCGCTTCAGCTGTTCCATTTAGTTTACCGAGCGGTAGGCCACGTGAAACGCACGCCGTTAATTGTGAAATCTTGAGCAATTAGTTTATTTTTCGTATGTTTTATTTGAAGCTTTTTTTTAGCGATATAAGAAAATACTGTGTATACAAGGCCTTTCTGCAGCATATTTTTTTCGGGTGTTATTAGCTTAGGTTTAATTGTTTTGGGTTCACCTATGTGTGTCCTTGTTTAATATTAAGATTGTTCGTTTCAAACTGTGTTGGTTTTTTAAAATAATATTTATCTTTGTTCGTTACCAAATTATAATCATTTAACCATTATGCGTGTATTTTGCCCGCTTCTTTAATTTAATTAAATGCCGTGTTAAACTCAACTCTGGTTTGTATTGATCTTTGTTAAAAGTAATGTGAAGGATTCCTGGAAGGACAGCTGAGAGTGATTGTTGCACCCCTTTGTTTACGGGGCTAGTAAATTCACATTTCTATTAGGAACAATTGCGTGAAAAGGTAGGCTCCATCACGCACAACCTTCGGATTGACCATTCATAGTAACGTGGAGCATGAGCAGTGCCGGGATCTAGTGATATTCCTGTTGGCGTCCTCACTTATTACGACTTTATCCTGAATTTGATCAGATTTAAGCGCGGTATATTTTACAAAATGAACCCCCCCCCCTCCTCCTCCTCTGAGCAACGCTAGGGTATGGCGTCGTTTATGTGTCACAATTCCGTTTAAGCCTGTGACAAACCAACAGTGAATATATGGAGGTAATGAGGAGTGAGTTGAAGAATAATCGCGCCGCATTATCACCTGATATACTGTTACCCGAATGTTCGTGGCAGATACCGATACGTCTCGAACTTTCTGGATTGAAAATACGCGACTATAAACGAAGTGGCAGCGCGCCAGTTGTTAGTTACTATGTTACATAAGAAAGTTGTCAGTTGAAGTTGAAACGCTGAAAAAAATTATTGTCTATTTACGTACAGGTTTAGTAAATATGGATAGATTTTTAATTGGAGGCAAACGTAAGCTTAAAAACGAAGAAGCTTGTACTTTATCAGAAACGCCCCGTACCAGTGCTAATCCTGTTATAAAATCAACACACGAAAATATAACCCAGCATACTTAAACTTCGGTTTTACAAGCATTGAAATAAACCTCAACATTTTGGTTGCAGATAGCATGAAACCCAATAAATTGAAGAGGCATTTAGAAACCCTGGACAAAGAATATGTGCATTTTTAGTAGAGAAACTTAGATATTTTGTTAAACAGCAGACAAATTTCCACAAAGCTTTTACAGTAAATGAAAAGCTTTATTAGCATCATACAAAGTGGCTTATAAAACAGCCAAATGCAAGAAGCCACATACGATTGAAGAGCAACTAATTTTACCAGCTGCCATAGACATGGTAGAAACAGTGTTTGGTGAAAGCTATGCTAAACAACTCAAGAATATTCCTCTGTCAAACGATACAATTTTCCGAAGAATTAACGATATATCTGTGGATATACAGCTTGAATCTGAGTTAGTTGGAAAATTATTTGCCATGCAACTGATGAAGCAACAGACAGCAGTAACGATTCTCATTTAATTTGCTATATTAGATTCTGTCAGGGCGCTGCAATAGTTGAAGACTTGCTATTTTGCAAGCCTATATAAGGAAGAGCAATTTCTGTCCAGTAGTTCAGTATTACAAATGATGCTATTGTAAGCGCAAACTCGCAGTGGAAGGATTGTGTTGGAATTTGCTCCGATGGAGCTCAAACCATGTCTGGTAGACATAACTGTTTACAAGCACTTGAGAAGAAGGAGTCTCCAGGAGTAGTCTGGACACACTACTTGATTCATCGGGAAGCGTTTAGCATCAAAATCGCTAAATCCTGAGCTAAATATTGTTTTGATAGTAGTTATTAATGTAGTTAATTATATAAAAACCAGACCTATAAAATCAAGGATTTTCGCTGCTTTTTGTGAAGGTATGAGAGCTGAATATATCATTGGTGTTTTAATCTTCATCCAGATGGTTGTCGCGGTAAGGTGTTCAAGCGCGTCTACGAACTGAGAAATGAAATAGCGATATTCTTGAGCGAAGAGGGTCATAAGCGCACGGAAGAATTCTACGATAATTTATTTCGAATGAAGCTCTCCTACTTAGTAGCAATATTCGAAAAACTCAATTCACTTAATCTTCAACTTCAGAGAAATAATACAAATATATTTGATTTATGTGAAAGGGCCAACGCTTTTTGTAAGAGAACACAGTAACGTAATAACAAATTAAAAGACAATTTCTTTGTGATGTTTCCCACAATGTGTGAATTTACCCGCCGGGAGAGAATCATAAAAAGTTGTTGTGAAAGACAGTGGAGGGTCATTTAGAAAACTTGAGCACTACTTTCAGCAAATACTTTGTCGCAGAAGAAGACATTAAATTGGGTGATAGGAATTGGGTAATAAATCCATTTGAAAGTATAGCTACCAGCCCATCTCTGCAAGGAGAAGAACAAGTGATAGATCTTTCTTCAAGTACCGCATAAAAATCAAACTTTGTTATTAAGTCATTAACAAATTTCCGAAGAGAACCATCTTGTAACTATTCTCTTATTAAAGCAATAGCGTTTCGGATACTTGTACTTTTTCCTACTTCTTACCTTTGCGAAATTGGTTTTGCCTCTGTAGCTGCTTTAAAGTCTAAATATAAAAACAAACTTCAAATAGAAAAGGAGCTCAGAGTGGCTATCTCGAATATCAAACCAAACCTGGACAGTCTATATACTTTAAAGCAGGGACATATTAGTCATTAGATCTATGCCTTATAAATGATTTTAGTTATAATGCTTTCGTTGTGATAAATATGAAAAAAAAATTAATTTTGATATCTTGTTCATTTAATCGACGCCACCCCCCTCCTGTACAGCTTCTCCCCACCTCAGAAGGCCGCTCCCCACAGTTTGCGAACCGCTGCCTTAGTACACAATTTTGTAAGCGTATAATCACATCACGATAATTCTTTTTCTGACACTGGCTTCCTTCCCTGAATATACTAGTCTGTAGCTATTTTGTTTATATGTTGCTCTTTACAAAGGATGTCTATAAGTTCCCATATAGTGGGATGTCCAGCAGCTATCAGTACTCCAAAACGCCGGTGCTACCCTCTATAGCAGTGTTTGCTCTCGACAGATCCTCGTGGACTGCCTGATTGCATTTCCATAACGAATGTGTAAATAAAAGGTGGTCTGCGTTGGCGTCATCCTACCTACACGTCTTCGAAATAGTCGCTAATTGGTTCAATATCCTCCTCATAATATTCGCTCTCTAACAAATCTTCAAACCCTGATGCAACATCCTGTACTGGCAGAAAAACTAGAACAGTCAGCATTTTCATTTGAAGAGCAAATTCATTTGTACTTTATAGCTTCTCCCTTTTGTTGCACTTTGCGGCAAAGGCATTGAGCCATTTGGAAAAGACAACCTGTAATAAATAGAAGAATATATAAACAATTAACACTTCACAATAATAGTTTTTCTGACTCGTACCACTAACCGAAAGACCGAGAAATTCTGTCACAAACGCATCGATTGCCCCACGTTCAAGATCCATCATTATAGATGTAGGCTACAAATCATCTTTTGAATTTTTTAAGGCACCGAGAAAACGCTGATATATTGCTTTACTTTTATCAGATAAAAGTGCGAACACTGATAGTATGTAATTGTTAAAGTGGACGACATGAATTGTATAGAGCTGTTGAAATAGAAGAGGATTGTTTTAAATGTGCCATCTGCATACCAATGACTACTTCTATAAAAGTATTTATATTGTAACTTCTTTCTAAACATGTAATTCTTTACTTACATGCTCAGTTATTCTAAATGTCTCCGAGTTGAAAACATCAGTACCCATTCTTCGTCGCCACTATCGTACAATTTAAAGGAATTGTTCCTCTTCACCATTCACGTTTATAATGGACATCTCAATGTATTTAGATTTGGGGGAAAGTTTCCTTGTACTTGCAGTTGCCTACGAATAGTGCGCTTCATACATTGAATAGGCCGCCATTTGACCTGGGCAGCATCTAATAGTCCTGAAGATGCTTCTGCTAGAACTGCGTAAGTGGCATCTTTAGTAGTTTTTCCACGCTCTTTCATCGAAACCAAAGCATTTCTTGCTTGTATTGAAGCAGAAACTGCTACATGATTATGATCTCCAAGAACATGTGTGATATAATCGCCTAAAGTATGAAGTCTTGCTGGACACTTTCGTTTCTTTGCTTCTCTGCATTTCCAGAACACACGGTCATCATAGGCACGTTTGTCTGTTTCAAAAAGACGATCTTTGCAAATTAATAGATCTTTCCCTGTACAATCAAAAATAAACCATTAGCAAGATATAAAGGAAAAAAATAATAAACGTACCTTTTACCTCATACAACAAAATGTCTTAAGTTATTATCAACTAATGTAAAATTAAAACAATTTAGATTTTCTACAAGAAGCAACATTTGATAAATCTTGACAGTTCTTACAAATAGAATTAAAAAACATTGTATTATTTTGCTTTGTTGCTATGTTTGGGTATTATAATGTTTATTGTACAGAGAATAGTAGTGGTCATGCTAAAAATTTAATAAAATATCTTGAACGCTTTTCTGAAATTTTTCAATTGAATGTTTTGAACCACAATTCCCTTTCTCCTTCGATGCCTTCCAAATTGTAAAAAGTTGCACAAGATCAAGTACTTTCATTCCATTCCTCCAATGAAACATCTCTCATGTTACTCGGATGGCAATGTTTCAATGAAAATGCAGGCGATTAGTCTGCAGAAAATCTGACTTCTAAAGATGATATGATGGAATCCAAGTAAGGAATTCTTAGACCTTCTCTAAAATTCGGATGAATTTCCGGCTGGAGGGTTGCTTCTATGCATTTGTCGGTAAGAACACGAGTGGCGGTTATATCAACATTCAAATGCTTTGCAATGTCGACTGCTTCTTTCAAAACATCAGCTGTGACGTTCTCCGCATCTTCCCGATGCTCTCTTAGCATGACGAGAATAGTTTGAATGTGCTGGTTAGCTTTAACTATGTCAAGTGCCTTCAATTGAAGTGTATTGTTCAGCTAATGTTTCTAATGCTTCAACAATATCGACGAATGGTGTTTTAATTGTGAATCACCTGCTTCGATGCGTAAACGGCATAAGTCTACAAGTACGCCTTCATCTATATTTTTGTCTCTGAGAGGTAAATCATGTGTGCCGGAAAAAAATGACGTAGGAAACAACTGACGACAGTACTTTTTGCTTTTTTCTATTAAGTTTTGCGAAGACTGGTGAAGTAGGATGTCCACTGGAACGGCCTCCATGAACGATTTTGCACATTCCATTCAATCACCAGTGTCACTGGTGATTGAATTTCCTCTTGAGGTGTTTGGCATCTGCCGCAAAATCGTAGTTCTTCGAAAGTACCCAGCGATTTTCCAGAAGATGTCTTCTCTTATCAACCGGCAAACTGGTCGCCAGGCCGACGATATGTCCAATATCATCTTCATGACAACCGTCGTCTTCAATTTTACTTTCACTGTCTGGCACCGTGGTTTGAACTATACACGAAGGCCTCGCAGTCGCAGTGTCTGAAGCAGAGGGTGGTTGTACTTCCTTGCCCTTATCGCTGCTGCTGCTTTTTTCGTTTTCATTGCAATGCAATTCACTGCAAAAAATTACATTTAAGTTTTACTAAACGTTGGTGTGGCCGCGGCATAACACATGCAAACGTAGATACCCAAATAAACGTCAATACTTACCATTTTTACCAAAAAACGTTCTCATATCCATTTTTGTATAATTTGTAATATAGTAGATGGCATGAAACAAGAAACTTTACTGTCGTAAAAATTGCACACACTTATGACCCTTGTTTGAATGTAACTTAACTGCACTGACTCTGACCGAAATGCGCGCGCTCTTATATACAGGGTGTCCCGGAATTACCACTAAAGCTTCAGGTAGCCGTGTTCTCCTATGCTTTCTGAACAAAAAAACCTAAGAACAAAGTTTGTCTCCGAGGCTTAGTTTTCTCACACGGACCTGTTAAAGGTATCACCTTTAACATCGTATATTTAGTTTATAGCCACAAATATTTAAATAAGAGAATTAATTTATCAATAAATAAGTCCATTACAACCTAAAATCACCATAAAACCATGATTTAAAGCATTAATCAATTTGTTGAAAGAACTGATAGAAGCAAGAAACATTCAAGAAACTAAAGCTAACAACCATGTTAATTTAAGCAAGTTAAGCGGGTATCGTGATTTTGAAAAATGTTTTTATTTCGAATTTCCAAATTTTGTGTTTGGATTCTTTACTTTACGTTACTATGGATTATACTGCAAGTGAATATGCAGACATGATTTTGGTTCTTGGCGAATGCGATGGTAATTACAACGAAGCTTCAAGGGTCTATGTCGACCGTTTTCCTGATCGGAGACATCCATGCCATACTGTAATACGGGCTGCAATGCAACGAATTAGGGAGAAAACGTCTAGGAGGTTGTAAGTCAGCATCCGAGTATAAGTGTTCGTTCGATTGCCAGAAATTTTGAAACCTCCGAGTCTTCCATGCAAAGAATTATAAAAGATGATGGGCTACATCCATTTCATAAAACAAGGGTGCAGCATTTGTTGGATACCGACCACGAACCTAGGAGGAATTTTTGTGAGTGGCATTTGGAAACCAACAGAGCAAATCCAAGATTCCTGGATAAGCTGTTGTGGACGGATGAAGCAAGGTTTACAAGAAATGGTATTTTCAATACTCATAACGAACAGTGTTGGGTAGTATCTAGATACATGTATCTAGATACTGGATCTAGATACTATTCAAGTATCTAGTATCTGTATCTAGATACGTTTATAAAATTGTATCTTGTATCTGTA
>JABXWE010005933.1:0-13150 GCA_014611495.1 Limonius californicus | reverse complement strand
TTTTTCATTTCTATAGTCACGAAAAGATTGAATACTTCAAATATTTCTTTGGCTGAGTTAGTGTACGCTGTTGGTCCCGGTTTGGTTGTGACAATGTTCCTCGATGGACGGCGCGAAGAACTGTGACGTTCAGAGTTCCAAATACGTCCCGATTTTGCCACGTACTGTTTACTGTTGATAGCTTCAGCTTCATTTCTTTCCATTATTGGTTCTTCCCCATCTTCATATTCAAGAGGTTCGTCTTCTCCTTCCTCAAGCACTTGTTCAGTATTATCTTCCATTTCCGATGAGCTATCGTCTTGAAAAACAAAATTGGGATCGCGATCTTCATCGTCACTAACATTTAGATCATCAGTATCACTATCTTCGCCAAATTGACAGGCTAATTCTTCAAGTTCTTTTTGAGATAACACTTTTTTATCACGTTTTGGCATTTTAGAAGATCAAACCACTTAACACGTTTGTTCACCACGGTTGATATGAGATTGTGTGGTAGTTATTCACTCACTGCGCTTCACTGATAAGAAACTGACGTTTGCACCCACGACGGGGTGCTTTATATACCCCTACCAATGGGTAGCCCCACCCATACAAAAAAGGCTTCGAATGGTCCACACTGTTACAGAACATTCCACAACATTCGAGACTGTTCTGGAAAGTTCTACAATGTCCCAGAGCATTCCACAACATTCGAGACTGTTCTGGAATGTTCCACAATGTTCCAGAACATTCCACAACATTCGAGACTGTTCTGGAATGTTCCACAATGTTCCAGAGCATTCCACAACATTCGAGACTGTTCTGGAATGTTCCACAATGTTCCAGAGCATTCCACAACATTCGAGACTGTTCTGGAATGTTCCATAATGTTCCAGAACATTCCACAACATTCAAGACTGTTCTGGAATGTTCCACAATGTTCCAGAACATTCCACAACATTCGAGACCGTTCTGGAACATTCCACAATGATCTGGGATGTTGCGGTATGTTGTGGAATGCTCTCGAATACTGTGGAATGTTCTGGACTGTTATAGAAATTTACTAATAAATTATTACATAATGTACTACGAGGGGTCTTCTAGGTACCCCAGTCACAAAATAATCATTTTTATAAAAAAAATATACAAGCAAAAAAATCCAAATATGATTAAAATCGTTTATCAAGGATGAAAAATCAGGTACCAATAAGGAAAATATGCAGAAAAAAATATTTTCTAAAATAACTTGAAAAATGTGAACTTGGGGTCCCTGAAGGACCCCGCGTAGTACTTTAAGGGTTAAATTAAATTTTGTGTTTTTACGAATATTTATATTGTTGATACGAATATTTGTATTGTTAATGTGTTTTTGTTTACTATAAAAAGTGAGAAATGGCACTACATATTACTAGTTTAAAGAGAAAACGACTGAATGAGTTACTGTGTTTTTTTTTGTGATTCGTCAGGTGATTTAGTGAAAAATCCTAAAGAGCAATCATTTCTTACTATAAAAAACGCGGTAGACAGACGAAAAGATGAATTTACTGAGAAGTTTGCGAAAGTGTACGATCCGAATTGTACGACACACTGTTTTTCGTGGCATAGAACATGCATGGCCAGCTACGTCAGTGAGGAGAAAGTGAGACGTCGAGAAATAGCCTTAACAAAACAATCTGTTGCTTCTACTTCAGAAACCGACGTTTCAAACAGTGGCGATACTCGTCATTCTGGAAGGCTTTCTAGAGAAACTGAAATACAATTGAAATGTTGGATATGTGGTAACACAACTAAAAAGAACAAAAAAGAACTTCATTTGTGATCCGAATTATCTGCGGCAGAAAAAATTTTTAATATTGCACGTGAAACACAAGATAGTGTTTTTACAAAAATAAGTATTTGTGAAAAAGCTGAGGACCTATTTGCTCGAGAATTTAGATACCACTTAGATTGTTACCATGCATACACAAGATTACCGAGAAACTCTACTAACAAACCAGGTCGACCTTCCACTAAAATACCTGAAGAAATACTATGGAATAGTTTTGAGAAGCTGATAGAAGAAATAAAAGAAAAATTTTCTCAATACTCATTTGAATTATCTCACTTGGCAAAACTTGGAAAATCGAGTTATCAAATCACTTTTGATTGATAAGTACGGAGAAAAAATATTATTTTCGTATCCAACTGATAG
Source organism: Limonius californicus (assembly GCA_014611495.1). Lineage (NCBI taxonomy): Eukaryota > Metazoa > Arthropoda > Insecta > Coleoptera > Elateridae > Limonius > Limonius californicus. The sequence continues at coordinate 10,980 of JABXWE010005933.1, read as the reverse complement.
GTCGAAATCTTCCATGGTGTTCATGAGCGATATACCATTGGCTGAAGTGGTTGAACGTGTTCGTCAACTTGATTCAACAAATGAAATTATCGTGTGTGCAAATAAATTGAGGAAAGAATTATCAACTACTGAAATGATACCAAGTGGTTACTTATGCGATGAAATTCTAATTGAGAAACTATTAAACAAAATAGAATTTCCGCCTACTTGGAATATTTTTATGCCAGCACTGTTCAGTGCGAAGAATGAGACATTAGGAGAAAATACTCGTCGAAGAGCCTTTGTGATATTTTTTTTACAGTTACTGAGAAGCAGACACTTAAACATATAGCTTTAGCCCAGTCTATTCATCATGTCAGTCGATCTACACATTTAATTACAATATTAAATAAGCTTGGTCATTGCATGAGCTATAAAGCGCTAAAAACTCTTGATACTGAAGTAACTACATCAATTGTGTGTGAGAATAATGAAAAAAACATACTTATTCCAAAAAACATAATACACAATCCATCTTTATTCCTTCATGGTGCAATGGACAATAACGATTTTAATGAAGAAACGTTAAGTGGACAAAACTCTACGCATGTAACTGCCATGGTTATTTATCAGGAAAATAGTTTGCTCCAAAATGATATACCTATCGTCAGAGTAAAGCCTAAAGCTGAACAGCAAGGCACAATTATTTAAAAGCATTAAATTGCCAAGATATTCATCATTTCGTTGTAGTAAATAATAATCCAGCAATATCTCATTATGTCAAAAGCAGCTGTTTGTTAGATTGCAAACAAAATAATATACAATTAGACAATTTTCTATAGATCTTATGCAGACTGCAGTATAACAAATCAATGAACAACTTCTTCAGACCATCAACTAATTCCATACCAGGATGGACTTCGTTTCAGCAACTTTTAGCATCTGATAATTTTCCTACATCTACCGTTGGATTTTGTCCAGTCATCCCACAGCCACCTACTTGATGTTGTCTACACTGGTATGAAAAATTTTGTCAACTTATGTCTTTCTTTGAATAAACGTGTTGCCGTTCTCTCATGCGATATGTCCATATATTTACTTGTTACGGAGATACAATTTAATAGCAATGAATTTCATGGATTAATAATAGGAATTAGAACTTTCCATTTGCAAAAAAATTTTTTACGGTGCTTAGGGCAATTTCTTGAAGGCAATGGTCTCGACAACATACTCCTTGAGGCAAATGTTTATGGTATGAATACTTTGGCCGCTATTCTTAAAGGCACGCAGTATAATAGAGGCATATGTGCACATAAACTTCTGTATGAAGCACTGCGAAGCGTACAGTTTGCACAATTTATTGAGAACATGTCCTTTCCTAATAGTGAAATCGAGAAGTTGAATAAGTGTCTCCAGAGATCATTCGGTCTTAATTGACAAATACAGCAAATATTTTGATACAATAGAGACTCTCTTGACTCACTTTTCCAATTTTTTGTACGTAATGAGCACTGAAAGTGAAACATTTAAGTACTTTAATAATTACTGCAACATGGTAGAAATTCTTCTAAATTCAATCAAGGCCGATAGAATCAATAATTATGAATTGCATTTATTAGCTACAAGACAAATGCTACCGTACTTCTATGCAACGAATCACATTAATTACATTCGTGGTGTCACATTTTACTTACAGGACATGCTTAATTTACCAGTGGAAATTGTAAATGATCCGTGAAGCGAGTAGAGGGGAAATTCAATTCAGTGGGCTGCGACTTGGCGTTGGAGCAGTCTCAAAATCGATCATCGGCAGTAACTGGAGGCTTGATTGGGATTACGCAAAATAGGGACGCATTACAGAGATGGTTACTTTTGTATCCCATCAAAAATGCTATTCACTCTGCTATATTATCATACCTTAAAATGCAATCGGACGCTACAGGTGACACTGATTTGATATTTCATAGCGAATGGAGTCACAGCAGAATTTCTAAAGACGAGCAGGATATTCAAAACATAATCGATAGTATAAAAGATTGTAATCCTTTCAAGGTCAATGAGGAGTGCGGCCTACATAACATTTACACTGGAGCTCTTGCAGAGCAATCCACTAGTGCGAAATGCTTGCTGAATCTTGAAGAGAATGAGGAATCACTAATTGCACAATACGAAAGTGAAAGATTTGAATTAAAAAATAAAAATGTGTACGATCCTATAGAAAAAATTCCATTCTATAGCTTCAATTATACTCCAATAAAAAGTAAATCTAGAGTTGGTAATACAAAATTACAGGATGCTAAAGGTGTAAAAGATGTACAACAATCATTCATGTTAGCATCTCAGCGATGTTTCGACCCGGTGGAACTAGCATCTCATGAAATGTTACATTATTGTAAATATCTTTTTGATGAGCATGGCTTCTACAGGAAATCTGTAAAGTCAGTACTCGCCAGCGAAATTGAAAATACTCATCACTGTTCAACTTACTCAATGGAACAAATTTTATTGTCAAATTCTTCCAAAAGTGTAATTGTTGATGGTATGGCAGTAGTACATCAAATTCCACTTAATAAATGTAATACATTTGGTGATTTTGCCGAGGCATTCTCAAAATATTGGCTTTGGCCTAAATTTACTCACTCATGTGCACTTCTGATGCATTATTCTTGCATTGCTTGCGGGCTTTAGCTCAGACATACATTTGGAAAAATTCATCAGAACCGCTAATTGAGCATATTGATTTTATTCAATATGGGTATAAATTAAGGGAATCTTCCTTGTACCCCAAACAAATGACCAAAGCACTTCTGCCGAAATCTCTAATTAATCCTCGCAAATGTAAATCAGATTGTCACACTATGTCATGTAATTGCAAAAAATCCTGTATAATTTGTATTTCTTTGTGTAAATGTGTTGTGAATGATTGCAAAAATGTATTACTGTAACTAAATTTTTATGTACCTAACATCATCCTTTATGAAACAATACTTAGTTATAATGAAATCAGCATTTTGGAGTACTTTTTTATAAACAATTTTCCATTATTTTTTGTTGTTGTTTAATTTAATAACTTTGTTTTACAATATATCATCCCCAAAACCTATATATTTCCCCTAAAAATGAACATTTTAACGCCTTATAGCTACCGGTATACGATTTCTCATAGTAATTATCACGTTAAAACGCAAAAAAAAAATTGCGGCATTTAATCAACCGGCAACATCGATAATATTGTAATTGAAAGCCACTAAAACTCATATCCATGGCCAGAATTCGTTCCTCAATTTTTGCATACTCACTACCCTTCAGAACCCGGTCTAAATGTAAGTAAACAAAAAATGAAAAATCTATGTACACAGGTATGTTTTTAGAATGGTAGTTTATGGGTATGTAATCGGAATGATATTGAGGCTTGGAATGAGGACCGCCAGCCAAAAAATGAGCAGACAAAGGCATAATTGAAATTGAAAGTGAAGACAGTGATGTTGCGGAAAATCCAATTGTGACCGACAAGTTGATTTCCACTGGTGAAGCATTGAAATCTTTGAATAATGTTATTCAGTGGGATGAAGAAAACGCGGACGAATTAGAATATTCTAGTGTAGTTGTTCTTCAAGACCTGAGACTTAAGTTTGTTCAAAAAATTTACAATGACCTAATAAAGCTAAGTAAATTAACAGATTTTTTTAACCTACTGGCTAATTTTATTTAAAAATCTTTTTTATTTTCTATTACATACATTATGAATTTTTTTTAAGAATTTAGGTTTTTTCATTTTATTATATTATTATGTAGTGTACGTTATACATACGTAGCATGAAATGTTAGGTTGTTAATGTAATAAACAATCTCGATGGAGTGACAAAGCCGTTCCTCAATTAGTTCACATATCGAGACTGTACTGTACAGATTATTCATACCTTATAGTATAAATTATTAATAATACTATAAATTGTTTTATTAATTTCTATTTCATTGATGTTTTCTAAGCAAAAAGGAATCAAATGCCTTCTAATACCTCAAAGCATCACAAAAATGTTATTTGATGTTAATAAGTAGTTGTATTTTAGGAAATGTTCAGCACATTTAATGTTTTTTATGTCAATATTTATAGCAGTTTAAATGTACTTTGTATCTGTCATAAAAAATTTCATCTATACATAGAATTACATTATGGAACAATTTAATTCGTAAATACCCGAATTTAATGAATCACTTGTTTTGTATTTAATGTTGAATAAGGCAATTAACATGTTTGTTGTCTTAAAGGTATTTGCTTTGTTTTTAATTTTTATAGTTTTCTCAAATATCAGGACAAATTGTTTGAATGGCTAATTTAAAATCTCTCTTTTTAATTATTTAGCAATTGGTTTAGTATTGTAACCTTGATTACATGCCATTTGTTTATTAATTGGAATCTGTACAATATAATTCATTCTACCCAAAGGAACTCCAAGTATCAGAAAGATTTACAAACTAATTTATATATTTTATAATTGCAAGAATGTTGTTTGTCTAGATATTCTATAAAGGGATTATTCTACTTTCACCATGGAATTTAATTTACTTAAGTCTACATGAAGTCTCTTTCTACTGTAAATATTATGTTTAGGTGTAGATGATTAATAAAGGTTAAAAATTCCTCAGTAAATTCCAAACAAGCTAAATTTTACTAATATAAACGAACCTGCAAGGTAATTTCAAATTGATTAAAAAATTGGATCTTCTAAATGCTCTATAAATGTATTACTCTAAAGTGGTGAAAAATACGAAATACACTCTTAAGGAGCCATCCGGGAGGTTTCCGTTTTAGACAGGATCCGCATTGACAAGTTTTATGGTATAGACTTAGAAAATATTGTCAGATCCCCACCAATGACACATCTTCATTTTCTGACCATTGCAGTTATTCAAAGATACCACCAAAATGTTCATTTGCAAAATTTTTGTGGAAGAGGTCCACACAATATTGTCTACAAGTGGAGATTAGTGAAAATTATAAAAATACGCCCTAACAAGCAGCTTTAACACATAAAACAGACATACACAAATACCTGCAATTTATAGCACCGAACAATGTTTTATCATTCATGATCGCATGATCACAAAAATAGTCATCAGAAGGTTAATAAAATAATTAGCGAAAAACCTAACTGAAAGTTTTAATGCAACACAAGAATTACCATACAAAAAATATTCATTTCAAGAATTATTAATAATAAATAAAACACTCCTCCAAAAATAAATTAGCACAATTAATGTTTCTAATAAACATTTTCCTATCAAAAATCTATATACTCACTTCATGAGTTGTTTCAAGAAGACATATTGAGTATGTTCAGTGTCAGGGGCGGAATAAACCGGTAAGCCTTTAGTTATCCCCTTCGACTCAATTTCCTGCTTGGAATTGAATCGAACAACGTACATTGGCGAAGTTACTTGGCCCAGGACGTCATAAACATGTCCCAGGGGGCGCTTCCCTTGATCCAGGAACAGAAGGGTGTCTAAATCATACGCCGGGGTATTTGGCAGAGATTGTATTGTCACTGTAACAAAAAGTTTCAAGGTTTTGTACTTCTTTACCATATATAATGTTCAAGACCGCACTTTAAATTAAAATACTAACCCAGCCTATCGACAACACTTGTAATGTTTCCCATTTGGATGCAGTCCTCCTCTTTGATGTTGATGTCAAGTTTGGACAAGTCAGGGACTGGAGGCAGATCATCCAGGCCCAACTCGCCTTCATTGCAAGGGACCTTTTTGGTTGGCTGCATGACTGTTTTGCTCCTGGCACCCTCATCAGATTCCTCATCAGAGCTGCGAAGAGAGACATAAATAAAATGATAATTCTTGAAGTAGCGAGATTTTCATGTACAAAGTTCCATACATGATGGACAGAATTGTTGAAAAAAATCTGAGTAAGCCAGGTGTTCCTATTAACACTCTCTACATGCAGATCTTGCTTATTGTAATAGTTAGAGAACACGATTATTAAGATCAGGAAGACAACATTTTGTAATTTAAGTGTTATTGCTTTATTCTTGAAAATATATTGTTGGTACAATATTATTAAGGCAATTTGGAGATATTTTTGAATGGCCAGCTCATCTCTCTTGAATCACCATCACGTTTTAAAATCTACCGTGCACATTATATTTGTAAATGAATTATTAACAAAGATTAAAAATTTGCCAATAAATTGAAATAAACCTGATATAATTTCATCATCAGGCATCAGATCTGTAAAACTTGCTGAATGATAAACAAATTTTCAATAAACAACTCTGAGTGTGTAAATCTTATTTCTACAATCTATTCTAGCAGACCTAACAAAAAAGAGGATCCCACGTAATAAATTTCAGACACCTTCTATACATTGACTGAAGTGAAAGCCTTGTATGCGAGGACGAAAAATACAGAATCTTCATCCCAGAAGACATCTTCAAATGCTTTAGCTACGGAAAAGATCACACAACAGTGAAATGTCAAAACAACAAAAAGGCAACAACAGACACTGAATATCTGGAGTCTTATATCATATAATATTGCTGATGATAAGTCAATCCACAGAATTATCAACACAATTAGCAAATGAAAATATTCACATTAAGGACTGGCTGAAAAAAACACTACAAGAGCGACACCAAACAGCAAATCTCTCTAGACAAACAACAAATCCCCTTCAAAAATATACTAGAATCTGTACCAAACCCGTATAACATCGCAGATGAAAAATTTATACAAGTTTACTATTCCCCAAACCTGCTAGAAGTAGCTAAAAAGTATAGGGACGATATAATAAATTTGTAAGCAAGCTAAAAGATCTATCAATTTGTCCAAACCATTGGCTTATAAAAGACAGATTCATGAGTATAATTTCCAACTTATCTAAAAACATCTAGATCTATCACCAACCACAATGATTGGAGCACGTAAACAAGCTACTAAAATGGCCAATATAAAACAACACAATTGCAACAGATTTTCTAGACTAATGACTAAACAAAATTCAACAGATGATCGCTGAACATCAGCCAAACATTTCATGCCTACCAAAAATCAGCCTTAAAATATCACAACATCCAAAATTAAATTTATAAAATATACACTAAATGATCCATTCAGTACCAATACAACTTAATACAAACTTACACCTGATGAAAGGAGAAATAACAGTGTAAAGTATACAACCAACCAATTGCTGTAGAACATCTGTTGTGTGTGTACCAAATTCCAAAAAGATTAGAAAACGTGTGATACATTGATAAAGTGATCTAAAATTATCAAAATATAGTCAAACAGAGACTAAATTTTTGTTTAAATTTACAAAATTATATCAACTAATATAACAAATCATTGTGGTACCAATAACTCTGGGGTAGTTATAGCACCAATATACAGGGTGTCCCAAAACTCCTGGTACATAGAGCCACCACGTATTCTAGAGATCAAAAGAAGTAGATTGGACCCAACTTTGCCAGAGATATTAGAAGACTTGCCCCTTAATTTGCGTCAAAACATGTTTTTCATGCACGACGGTGCACCACCTCATTTTGCACGTGCCGTAAGAGAATATCTAAATAAACAATTTGCTGGTAGATGGATTGGTGGGGGACAAGAAGCACCGCGATCTCCAGATTTAAATCCTTGTGACTTCTTCATATGGGGAGCGTTAAAAACAAAAGTATACGAGGTACAAATTAATAATTCTGAACAACTATGGGACAGAATTCAAAATGGTGTAAACGCACTACGAGAAAACGACGATGTTTTAAGAAGGGTGCATTTCAATTTTTTACGTCGTGTTGACCTCTGCATCAATGAAGGTGGAGGTCACATTGAACATTTGTTGTAAAAAAGTTTTATTTTTGTGTCTACGGCCAACTAAATTTTGTAATACAATTAAACCTGCAATAATAATATCGGTTATCAGTGTTTGAGTAAACATTTTTTTTCTTTGCAACTATACGAATTACGGAGTTTTTACAAGAGTCAAAAAATGAAGCTAATGAATAAGTCTTCACCTTAAAAAAAACATAGAATCGTATCATCATCCTTAAAAAAATTCTGAACAAATTTATCAGGGGGTGGGGGTGGTTTTAACCCTTCTCCAATTTTCTTTGGGTTTCTTTCGTTACTGAAAGTAGTGGCTTCCTTTGAAGTGCCCAAGTACCAAATTTCATTAAAATTGATTCACACGTTTCTGAACAGCATACAAAAATGTGATTTTTTAAGTAAACTTTGAACTCCTCTCACGGGCAAACGGTACATTTTGGTATATGACAAAGTTGGGCCCAATCGACTTCTTTTGACCCCTAGAATACGTGGTAGCTCTATGTCCCAGGAGTTTTGGGACACCCTGGATATCCTATATTAAAAAAATATATTTAAAATATTGAAGCTGTTTGTACCATATAAGTGAGATTGTGAATTGCTGAGGTATTACTGCAGTATTTATCAAACCCATTATGAAAAATTCACAGTTCTATAATTACACACTTACACAATGTGCATAAAATGTAAACTTTTTGCAATATACATATCGACGATGTCAAAGCAATACCTCGTATCTACAAAATTAGCGAAAATGGGTTTATTGCAGTTTGTTGGTAAGAAACACGTGTCGACACTACTGAGAATGCATATGAGGCTACCATTGGCTCAGCCACGTGATTAACGAAATTCCGTGCAATACCTAGTATCTGTGAACCGGGCATCGGAAAAAATGTCCCCGGAAAAAATACCTCCTGGAAAAAATACCCCCGGAAAAAAATAACCCCTCATACCTAATTAGCTATCTCTACCTCAAGGTCCCCAAATTTGTTCTAAATTTTTAATAATTTGAACCTGCAGGAACGCCAAAAAATGATTCAGAAAAACTGCTTGTCTGTGGATGGGTGCGCGCGGCTATAAATCTTACATTCTGAACTTGAACTTACCAAAAATATAATAAAATTCTAAGAGCAGTAAAAATAATGTCCTTACCATTTCCTTCCTTGTCCTCTCGCCAAGGATTAGGATTAGTTTTCGCTAATTAAACCAAATACCCAAGTACTTGCATGCATCGCTATCAGGATATTTGTAAATAATCCCTACACTAATGACTTTTTGCAAAAACCTTGCGACAGGACCAAGATTCAACAACTACTTATTGGAAGGCTTCCACCAAAGAAAAAACGGCCAGGCTATGAAGTACTGCAAACTCGTTTAAAGGCGCTGTGTGAGGAGTATTCAACGGGCGCCAGAAACTTAGGAAATTTTTTAACCGCAATAAGTCACAACATAAGAACTATAGAAACCGTATAAGTGTAAGTGTGCGTTACTATTACTTCAGTATATAATTTGTAGTTTTCAAATGTACTAGTAAAATAATAAAATAATAACATGTTTAGCAGCTTTTTTTGTCAACTTTTGTTGCTAGTGTAGGATTATCACAAAACAATATAAAATGAAAATACTAACAAGTATTTTGAACAGGGGTATTTTTTCCAGGGGTATTTTTTCCAGGGGGTATTTTTTCCGGGGTATTTTTCCAGGGGTTATTTTTCCAGGGGTATTTTTTCCAGGGGGTATTTTTTCCGGGGGTATTTTTTCCAGGGGGTATTTTCTCCGGGGGTATTTTTCCGGGGTATTTTTTCCTAGATTCCTGTGAACCAATATGGAAGGTGGTGCATGTTTTCGCGTTGGTGCTTGTAATTTATACGTGTTTTTAGAATAAGTTTTGAATATCTTTAGTTTATGGTAAATCTACGCTAAAATTTGATTTGTGTAGAAGGACTATAATGTCGAGTCATCTCATAATTTCATGATATTAAGACAAAAAAAAATTTAAAAGTACGATCATTGGATACGTGTAATTGCATTAGACCATTTTTTTAGCTTGATCTGTAGTTACGTGGTATTTCCCATATAAAATTTCCACAATAAAACTTGTGTTGGAAATTTATAAATTTTGATCAAATTTAGATAAAAATTTCCAACAATGCGTGGGAAAAAATGGTGGAAATGTGCAGAAATTCCCAATTAACTGAATCAGGTAAGAATAAACGCTTTTTAAGTTACTTCTTTAAGGAGATTAGACTATCGTTTTACTGTGATTATTTTGCCTAAATTCAAGAAATCTTATCCACAACCATTTAGTAAAAAAGAAAATTTCCTGTTTTTAGATGAAAAGGAAATAACAACAAAAATGCCCCTATGTGCCAACGAGAATACCAAAACCGTAATGACTTCAGCGAAAGATGATGCAATAATAACAAATTGCAACCTTGCTCCAAATCAAGATCAGCCTAAAATTATAATTTTGCAGGATATTAAATTGAATAATCCTGTAACTACAATTGTTAAAGAAAATTGTCCTAACGGTACATTATTGTAGTTTATTTTAAAAATATGTACAACTTAAAATTAAGTTATCTTTACGTTCTTAGGAGAGACAAACAAAATAGGATTACCCAGCAACATGGAACTGAATAATAGTTTTGAAAACCTTATTGAAAATGCAGAAATTATATTTGATGACCTTGTGGAAATTGAACCTACCGAGGTACCAAATCAAGCACATTCTAATGTAGAAGATGGGGGAGAAAACCATAGACGAGAACGATCGATGTTAATGGTGATGGAAGCTCTAGTAATGAAGATGAAAAGTGGACGCGACTGCCTCCCTGGACTTTCCCATACTGGAAACTGTTCATATCATCTTTATTTCAAATTATATATATATATATATAAATAATAATTATATATATCAAATTAAGTATTAAAAACAAAATTTTGATAAATAATTTATAACTTGTTGTTGTAATACCGGTTAAAGAAATGAATGTAGCGCGACAGTATGGCAATGGTTTTGAACCAAAGTGCGCAGGGCTGTCCGTACCGCTAGGCCGTCGCGCGGTCTAACTAGTACCGATCGCTATTGCTACCGAGGTAAAATTTTCTGTCCCTGGAAATTATATTTTGTAGGGCATAAAAAATCGATTTTTTTATTTTCGC
>JABXWE010005929.1:0-10096 GCA_014611495.1 Limonius californicus | reverse complement strand
TATATATATATATATATATATATATATATATATATATTTGTAAGGTTCTTATTAGTACGAGGAGTGTTAAAATTTAAACAGGAATGTATTTATAATATTTATTGTCTTGAAGAAAGCAAACAGACTTTGTCTTCTCTTATGTTTCTTCTTGAATGCCTGCGTAACTTTAATGCGCAACAGTGTGGAATAATAGTCTGCATTAATTATTCGACGATAAATAAAAAAACAACAAAGAGGACCCACTGAGAATCCCAAACGACGTTGTAATCACTTTATCAGCTGGCAACATAATTTTTGTGTTCTTTGGCTTTGGAGATGTGGTGTGATACTACTTTATGTTTGCACGTTTTAACTTTGGAGTAAAATAATATACATTGTGGTCACAATTCAGTCATATCGCTGAAGTAAAGAAGAAGCGGTTTGCAAACGATTCAATTAAGAAGCTTGGAATCAACAAGCGCTGAATCAACAAGCGTGGTATTAGCAAGCGCGGAATCAACACATGCGAATAAACAAACACGGAATCAACAAGAGCGGAATCAACTAGCGTTGAATTAACAAGCGTGGTACACAGGCGTAGTAAACAAGCGCGGAATCAACGAGCGCGGAGCAACAAGCCCGGAATTCACCTGGCACTCATCTTACGATACCTTAGCTTATTTTTTAAAATGCTTTAAAAACCACCGATACTAATTTGTATATTGTGAGAAATTTAACTAACTGTTGTTCGTCTGTTCGCTGAATAATGGCATTAACATTTTCTTCATTTTTATGATTAACTGCAGTTGCAGCTCGTCGTACATGAGGCTCATTTTCGACACGAGTTCTCCCTTCTCTTAAAAATTTCCACCACTCAAACATCCCACTTGTAAAAAGACATTGATCGCCGTATTGTGCTCGCAGTTTGTAAGAATTTTAGTCAAATTTACGCTTTCATTCGAAACAAATTGGATGACTATGAGCTGTTCCACGTTACAATGAACAGAAATTTCCGACATTGTAACTGTCAAAATACAATTATAGAGATACACTTGCCACGTACCATGTTAACAAGAGTCACGGCCATCCTTTAAATAATTAAATTTTTTGAATTTTCTTCAGATGGTGTTTTAATTTAAATATTCCTGTTTAGATTTAAAAACTTCTAGTATTTTAATTTAAAATCCAGCGATTCTCAGCCGGGGCGCCGCACTACCTAGGCGTGACGCGAGAAGTCGCCAGGAATATAAAAAAGGCAACTGAAGCACGAAACTATAAATATGAAATATTAAAATATTAAAATACCGGTTAAACAATTGATTTTCAATAATTTCTGCATTCCAAGCGTTCACTTACGTATATTTATAACCTTAGGGGTTGCCATATGGGAATAAGAGGTTGAGAACCGCTGTTACAATGTATCTCGCACTATTTTACGTACAAAATGTCAACCGCATATGATTTATTTGCACGGATGCATTTAAAAAAGACAAAAACGATATGAACTAACTTAGGGCTTAATAACTATCTAATCTTTGCACACTAATAATAAGTAGTAATAAGAAGTAACAATGCAGTGTTACCACCCACACAATGCGGAAGATGTAGCTGCCTCTGGCAAGGCACGCGAGCTTCGATGGCGTCTTGTATAGAAGATCACAGTAAAAATAAAAAGAACAAAGTTAGACGGGGGCTTATAATGGCTTTTAATAATAAATACTAATTAACTATTGGACGAGCAGTCTCCAGATTGTTATCTTTGGGATTTGCGCTGTTATACGCAAAGAGTATTACTAACTAGGAACAATAAAAAAATCGTTAAATACTTGTGTACGGGAATGTTCTATTAAAAAAAGACCCATGCTGATATACGAGGGCCATTTAAAATGTTCTTGGAATAAATCGGACAAATTTGTTCATATTTATATCAATATTTACTTAGAATTAAGATAACCAAAGTAAAGTTATATTAGACAGCGAAGCTTAAAAGAAGAATAAAACAAAAATAGTGTGCTTTCGGAAGGTTACCCTATATGTTTAGAGCAAAGTCTAAAAACTGCCAAAAAGCCCAAGTCTACAAGCAGTGCATTACTTATACCAGGTATGAAGTATGACACAGAGATATGCCCATTAACAAGAGCAGTAGGGAAAAAATACGAATAACCGAAGAAGGGATGGAATAGATAATGCTGGGTATATATGTAAGCGGCAAGAAAAGAAACACATGGATAAGATTGCGAATAGATGTATTTAGAAGACGTAACTAAAATAATAAGGTAAAAAGGGGAATTGCACAGGAGACGTTGCTAGAATGGGCGAAGAAATTGGACCAGAAAGATCAAACAATAGAGGCCATGGAGACGTAGAAGAAAAAGGGGACGATATAACATGAGATAGATCGATGAGGTCAAAGAATCACAGACCCCAAAGCAATACAGTTGGCACAAGATAGAGGACAGTTAAAAACGATAAGGGAGGCTTATGTTCAAGGATGGACTCCAAACGCTGAATACAGAAGAGGAAGAAGAAGATATCATCACGAAACTTCCATTCATCTAGACCAAAATATTCTTTAAGTACTATTTAAATGTTTGCGTTTGAGTAAAATGTTTTCAGTCGTGGGAATAGATGGTTATAAAGATCAAGCTAAATCAGGGGAATCAGGGGGATCTGGTATCAAATCGTACTTTAATTCATTGAAGTATGCGATGGAAACGACACTTGTATGGGTATGCCGAATCTGGTCTTTATTCAAAGAAAATCGATGTCATTATGTTTCAAAACAGAATTTTACAGAAATTAACTTCTCTGGAGGTGCAGTATCATGAATTTGCCAACGCTTTGTTTCCCGTGTATAGTGGTAAACCAAAGTTTCACATGTGGTTACAAATAGTCGCGAGTACTTATACTCTTCTCAAAACAGTCCAAACACTATGAAGAAATTTGCATTTGAATTCATTTTTGATCAATTGTTAGTTACCGAGCCACCTATCTTGGGTACAGCATACCTTCATATCTAATTCTTCACGTAAGATATGAAATTCATGTTCATTTGAAATAGCTACAATTACTAATTTCTGACATCCCCTATTGGCGGTTCTCTAAACCCATAGCATGGATTATTTCAATGATTCATGATGTCTTTGAAGTCGAACTGTGAGCGTCTGTTCCCAAGCTCTGACGGCCATGTTTAAAGTAATAGTCCACATAGGTACAATCCAAAATTAGGAACCAGAGTTCCCCTAAGGTATTTTTCATATCCGTATGTGTCTCTTTTTCCCTTATTTTATTCAACCAAATATTTAATTGCAGCACCAGTATCCAGATTGACTTAAATACAAATTATGTTATTTTAAAAATTGTATACCAGCAACTACTTGACAGAATGGCTTGATGACTCTTCCTATAATAGATGAAATAGTTCCTTTCAGTAATAATTTCAAAATTACTAATACCCTGTATATTTCATTCATGGAGCTTTTTGTATATGTTAATACTTCTTACCTACATAATTTTGACAAAATGTTAATGGTTTAATACTATATCATATAAACTCGTTAATGTTCAATGGCTTCCTAATGGGATAAGGTAAATAATTCGAAGAATAAAAACCAAAGTCAAATCCCCCAAAATAAATTTAATGATGTTATAAGTAGTAAACTCTTTCGAACCCACTGGAAAGATGGACCCCAGTAGGTTCGAAAACGTTTACTACTTATAACATCATTAAATTTATTTTTTGGGATTTGACTTGGTTTTTATTCTTCGAGTTACAATATCATATGGTGGTTTAAAAGTGATGTGGTGGTAACATTATTTCATTTTTTTTTATTGTCAATACAACTATAAATAATGTAATGTTTGGAATTATATTCTCTCCTCCTAGATATTAATAATACATAGTCTTACCAATTTAATGTTCCATGCCTAGTCAGCAATAATAATTATTGTTATATCTAAAAACCATATTTTCCAGACATTTTAAATTTCAGAAACCAATATAGTAAGTTGTAACAGAACTCTCTAAAGTGGTAATACGAAGGCTACTACCTTAAACTGAAAGTAATTTTTCATGGCACTTTCATAAGATCCAGTAACAAATAGCCATTTATTATCCTGAATTAAATTATGGAACTAATGTGACAATGTAACATTTCAAAATATAATAAACCTTATCCGTTTTGAAATTATTGGGCTTCGGGCTGGCTTTCTTTTAAATGAGTAACCATGTAAGTAGGACAACGCATAAATTTCTTTTCTTCAATTTGAAACGCTGATAAACTTATATAACCTCATTATTTTTGAATCAATTATACGATCAGCATGAATTGAATGAGCGTTTTTATCTCTACTAACAAGCTGCAAATCAATTTAAAACGGCACTAAATACATCCTTTGGGGCTCTAACGTTCCAATTACACAATAGATATTCATCTTTCCTATTCCCCTACTTAACGGTTTCAAAGCAAACGTTACCGCTGAGGAAAATATCCCAAATTTTTTTGCAGTTATACCGCTATAACTTCCGCATTTAAAAATTTCGTACGGGCATTTTCGAGTCAATTGCGTCATGCCTATTTGCTACACTATTTCCGCAATTTTATAACGCACTCCAAAATTAGATAGAATTATTAGGCGGTTGTTTTATCCAGACAAATCTCCATTAAAGCGCGTGGCTGCTGTTTACTTTCAAGCTATATTTGCGGTGCCTTTTGTCGTTATCTTGAGTTGGCGTGTGCTCCATTACATTATTTATTCGCTCTCTTTTTCAACAAGATAAGTGCATTGTATTACCAGGAAAAGGAACGAAGTGCCGTACTTTGCCGGTTTCCTGGTAAATGTTAACAGTTCCTAATTGCTGTTATCATTATCTGTCAATGACAGGTGAAATACAGAAGAAATTGTGAATGAAAATTCAGCGCCATTTTATAAGTAAGATAACTTTTGGCTTAAACCCGTGGTGTAACTTCAACTCTTGGGCCCCTATGTGAAAAATGCTCTGCGCCGCCAAGAAAAAATTAACATCAAATAAATTCAAGGGTATGATGACTTTTGGCAGGGTTGAATTAAATATTAATCAATACAAACACGTGCTTAGGCCAGCAAAGCGGAAGAGGACACAACTGAATTTGTGAAATTGTAAAGCGGCCTTTTTTTAGATCGACAACGTGTTAATTTGGCGTCTCGGTCTGTTGTTATATATAAAATGTTTCTTTCGCCATGATATGTATTGGTGGACAAATTGAATAAATAACTGTGTAACTTACAGACTAGAAGACAGACATGCCCATAGATAGACATACAAAAAGAAATTGCGCTAAAACTATATCCTGATTTACTCAGCCTACAGATCTGAATCATTCAGTAATTTACAAAAAAAAATAAATATCTGCCCTCCTTATATCATAACGTTTTTTGTTTCTTATTCAAATTATTTTCCAGTTGACGTTTAGATGTGCATGGTTTCGTTTTCGTATAATTCCAAGGGCCCCCTATTTTCATTATATACATGTTTTTGCAGAGGCAAAAATTATAATCAGTTCCTATTTTCTTTTTTAATTTAAAGTTTCAATTTGTAAATCTGGTTCATCAGAACGTTTAAGGGCCCGCTAGGGCGGCATACCTTGCATGTCCCTATTTACGCCACTGGCTTGAACAATATAACTTTTTTACATTTTACTCAAACCTTACTGGAAAAAAAAACTAAAATGGTAGCATTTAATTATAACCGTAATTGATTTTTACTGTAGTTTAGCATTCTTTTCGTTTTCAAGAGAATAATGGTATAAAATCAGTAAAACAAAGAACATATCATACATGACACAACGTAAACATAGCTAATTCAACCTTTTCTACTACTTTAAAGTATAAGCTATTCTTAGATTTACAAACTTTTGATTCAATTGGGAATACTGCAAACCCCGAAAACGACTATTGTTTAACCATTCAATTTACTTGAGATGCGCTTATTAATGGTATTTCATAATATAACTCACCATAATTCTGAAGGATATTGAATGATTGAAGCTAATACAAATACATATAACCCTACGTTCTAGAGTAAGTAATCGTAAATAACTTACATAATAACTCAGCGACTGACATTATTCAAAGTCATAAAGACATTAAATGCAACCAAGATGTTCCTGCTGCCACCGCGAAACCATATTACTAACAAATTAGTTCATTCCGTCGTGTAAGTACACACTTTCAAACTTAACTTTCATGATGGGAAACAAAATGGGCTAATTAAAGTTTTTATGTAAATATTATTACAAAATTGTGATAGTAATCTGGAATAATTAATGAAGAATTTTACTTTCGAAATCATTACTCGATGTAATTTTGGATACATTCAGTTAGTGACATGAGCCGTGACAAATTTCAGAAACTGTTCACATAAGATTCAGCTTCACCGACAAGCTTAGTCTTTAAAATAAATTTGAAGCATTCCGAAAACCAAAAGAAAAAGCATTATTTTGGAATCTACTGGTCTCTACCTCGAACGATACTCCGCTTATAAGTGGGGATATATGGGGCTTTAACATGATATACAAACAAATCAGTTTGTAATGAAGGTCAGTTTTAGAATCATAAGCCTTCGTACTTAAAAACAATAATATGAATGTCAGACTTGAAAATGCAGATCCCCAACTTTTTAGATAGCACTAGATTACTACTAAAACTCAGGAAGGTCCTGGACCTCGTTAGGATGCCACCCGTGGTGGTGCAAATACAGTACTGCAGAAACGACACTTTCTTAGGAGGTGGAAAGAGTTACGCTTGTATTGAAGGAAAGCAAGGAAAACAGCGTTTAAGATGCTGGAACAATTAATAAGTATAAGAAGAAGAAATCGAACGAAAAGCAAATTTTTTGAAAAACTATTCGGTTTCACGAAAGACAGAAGCACCATTGAAGCTATAGCCGCAGTGCACCTAATAGCAGATAACCAATTCGGGACATATCGAAAGTAGAGACCTGTGTTATCGTTACGCTTGATGTGGAAAATGCTTTCAATATAATCCCATGGATAGTCAAGGAGCTGATGAAAAGAAGCATTAGTACAAGATCAAGATAGTAGCCAGCTACTTTAAGCTTAGATGGGTGGAATTTGGAAATGATGAAGGACTAGAAATTACAGAAGAGGTGCCTCAGCTCTCAGTGCTGGAGTCACCATCGGGTAGACGGACTACATCGCGCTCGTCGTGTGAAGAAGAAACCCGAAGGCGCTTCGGGCGACAGTAGATCTCCCCTACGTAGAGGAATAGCTGACGAAAAAGAAGTATAAGCTGGCCCCGCATGAAACCATCAGGGAAGTGGAGGTGCAGATAAATGATGATACGATACAAACTGCTGAAGAGATAAGGTACCATGGCGCCACCTTGAAAGTGTTATGGAACAACTGGTTCCAATATTGTCGAAGCTGCGAGGTGCCAGATGCAGCAGAAAAAGAGTGTTGCTTCGGTAGTGAATTCTATAACACTGTATGCATCATCAATACAGAAAAGAGCGGTAAGATATAACAAATACAGAGAGATACCGGTCAAATCACAAAGATGGATGGTGATCTCTATCAGTAGTGCTTACTGGACCACATCTATGGAAGCCCTCCAGGTCATAACGGGAACAATACCGATAGATATGACGGTAGAAGACAGAGCATGTGTAGTCCATAACAGGGAAGAGCAACGGAACATGAAAGAAATAAGAAGGAAAGGAAAAGCAACAGAGATGGAATAACATAGAGGGGACGGTTGCATGAACTAGAAGACAATATCACACATAAAGGAATAGGTAGACCGAAAGCATGGAGAGATGTGACAGAGCGGAGCATGCAGTGTTCCCTTGCGAGAAATGGGAAGAAGAAAGAAGAGCCATAGATAAAATTGCGTCCGGTTTTTCTGGAACTTATGGTAAATTGTTTTGACAACAATAAAAAATTAGTATCTGAAAAACGCGTAAAAAAAGGTGTATTTTTTTAAGGTACAATTTGATAAGGTCCCATATCGATCTTACACTTTAAGATTTCAAGAAATTACTAAAACAAAATTGCTACATTTATTAAAGATATAAATACCGGGCGTTTTACATCAAGCTAGCAAACAGTTGCGAAATGGTAACTTTGTGAAATTGATTTCAAGCGATATGCACTGAGAACCAATTCTTATTTTTAACCACTACCTTAGATTTCGAATTAACTTTCCTGGGTTTATTTTAGGGCATATTTTAAGTTAACCGGAAGTACTTTACCACTACTCAAAAGTGAAACATGCAAGTAAACTTTTAACATCATAAAGAACAAGTATTGCCAGAGGGGTTGTCAGATACAACTCCGTTGCAATTCCGTCAATATAAATACGATAAATGGGTAGCCCTCTTTGCAATTTACATTATGTCTAACGCATGACTACTAATATTCTTTATAAACATAATATATAATTTCATTAATTTAAAACGTAAGTTTTAAAAGTACTAGGCCAAGTCGTCTACTTACTTGCTAAATTTGCAACCTGACAACAATGCATATCTTCAACAAATTTGGAGCATCTATTTACGGAAAAAGTGAGAAACAGAAACTGGCTACAACTCGCTGAATTGTGTTTTAACAAATGAAAACATGCAATATTAGCTGTACCTGTTAACAAATGTTATCTTAGTTTTTGAATTGAGTGTCATTTAATTTTAATTTAGCGCAAATAATAAATCCACGATTACAATAGTGAAGATTGATATACACAGCTCATCAAATTGTGAATAGAAAATATAATGTCAATATCATACTGTCTAACATCATCGTTAATGTCTTACAAGGATGTAGGTGTAACATTCCTATTGCACATAAAGAATACTACCTGTTTTTTTTGGCTAAAACACGAGCATTAAACGGCAGTAACCTTAACCAATGCGCATACGCTACGGAAACAATGATTGTTTTTCCTGCTTATGCTGACGTAATTTAATTATGCACGAATGTTGACATATTTGGTGAGTGAAATTGGACTCTTCCACTGGTTATTAGCAATACAGTAACAGTCCCACTTTCAATTCTATAATTGATTGATTTCAGTTTTAATATGTGTTCTATTTCACAACATTAACAGATGAGTATTGCTACTACGCAACCATTCTTAGAACAGGTGTTTCGATCATTGCATCACTTTAATTTGGTAATAGAGGAACAGCCATTCTTTCTCCTACTACTACTTGTTTTCACTTTTCTTTTTACAATTTCATACGGAAACTGATTTAAGAATCACATAAGATCATCAAAATTGTCTTTTTAAATATATGTGTCTGCAAGAGTGTGTCACTGAATATGGAAATATGTATATCAATGAATATATAGCAAACTCTGAATTAAAATAAAGTCGCCACAAGTTTTTATTCAAATCCTCGTTTGTACCGCTTGCGCAGTGTTAAGGCAGATCTAAGCTGTTTGTGCTATGCACAATATAGCCCGACTTTGACCAGTTACCGTGTAGGTGTGTAACCATGCTTAACCTGCTGACCGTAGTGTATTTCTATGTATGGCTTGTTACTTCTCTAGTGCAACCGTAACACAAAGAGTGCCATTAATTTGATCTCCAATGGCAAATGGAGACTGGAACCCAGTACCGACCACACAGGGAATTAGAAAAATTGCTGGTTCCCAGTGCGATTCGAACCGGGAAGCATTTTGACTATTACGTCCAAAGCCTGACTGTCTTACTAGTGAGCCATCCCAATCCAGTAACAATCACATAAAATTATTGATATATATATATATATATATATGTATATATTATTGTGATATCGTATTGGCAGGTGATGGTGCTTTAACATTTTATTTTTCTTCAATAAACTTTATACTATTGATAATAAACCAGGGATGATGTTGATTTGGAACTTTTTATAATCTGTTTCTTTTTCGGCCCAAATCTATTCAAAAACGTATTTCAGATCATTTACTTATTTATTTTTAATATTTGGTAAATCTTATCCATAATGTGAGTTGTACCGATGGTTGTTGTTATTATGTAAATTATTTATAGATAGGAGGTTGTGTTTTTTAATAATTTTTGATCATGATTGATAATGGGAAAAGATGAAATTTATTGATTAGTTACCGAAAAATAT